>JAAIXJ010000284.1:892-141500 GCA_013403705.1 Heliconius hermathena
ACAGTATATATATATATGTATTGGAGTTCATTCCTAATAATATTAAATTTATACGTCCTCTTTTTTAATTAGTTTATGTCTTCTTTTTTAAAGAGTAAAAAATAAGACCACGTTATTATGCACTTACATATACCTATGTACGTATATTGTACATCTATATGAATACAGTAATTATAGCTTTAATTAAACTATTATTACTTCTAACGTTGAATAATTAGTAAGCTGGAAGCCAATGCTATATTTTGCGTTACAAGACTGACGTCGCTATTTTTTCATAAAATTAACTCTCATAGCGTGACTCTTTGAAAATTAATTCGAAAAGCTTGATAAATTTCAGGAATTTAATTTAATAATGTTACCGTTACTACGTAAGTAGGAAGCCGCCCTAGCTGAAAGAACGTTGAAAGTCTGCCTGGCTTGCAGACTTAATTATCTTTCAATAAAAAGTTCTATGACGTAAGTATAGACTTATTTGACTCTGTTCTCAAAAAATCTTAAATTAAATAGTTACACTACTAATACATGAAATTAAATCAAAACTTTCCTGTTTATCGCACGTGATTAATTAAATATTCTTTATACAGATTTTATTTAATTATATTATATTATATTATATTATAGATACCCATTATTTTTATTAAACTATTATTCTATATATTCATTAGGGTTTCGGTTTTGAGGTACAAAAGGTAAAAACGGAACTCTTATATTATCACTTAGTTTCCATCTGTTAAGATCATTTATCTCGACATCTAAGGTCCCTTGAGGCACAGAAAATATCTATAAATATATGTTATCTTTTGATTGCATTAGTGTATAAAGCTTTTATACATTAATACAATCAAAAGATAACATATGAGAACCTTGCATTCTATCAGACGACCATTATAAGCTAGCAGCCAAACTAATTGTTGTACAAATACTTATTAATAATACTCTGCACAATTCATAAATAATAATTTTAATCTGTAGTAATCTGTCTGATGTAGAATTATGTAATATATTGTTTTTATAGAAAAAGGCAAGGCTTACGGGTCACCTGATGGTAAGTGATCACCACCGCCCACGACCCTGTGTAACACTAGAGGAGGGCCTTTGAGGTGGAGATAGACGCGCTTTTTTAATCTAAACTAAAAATATCGAATGTATATCTATTTGAGGTCAGTCGTGGCATAGCGCCACAAAATGTGACTGTAAAACCAAGTGGTTGTGGATTTGATCCCCACTCGAGGAGATGAAATATTTACTTAAATTTATATTTCCATTTCTTTACTCTGGTGTCGAGGCAAAGCGCGGCGTTGAGTTCAAGAGACAACAGAATTCGGCAGAAAGTGGGGAACGGAGTGTCTTAATACTAGGTTCCCTGTGCCTACCATGCTGTGTGCGGGATACATTTAAACTCGTACTATAAAGCTGAAGAGTTATTTGGTTAATTTCTTTAAGCTCGAGAACTATTGATTCGAATTGAAAAAATATGTACAGGCGTATATTACATTACGTTGTACGTTTCGATGTAGCCCGCTTTATCTGAGGTCAAAGTTACTTCGGGCAATGAGAATGTGTCATGTGTCATACACAAGTTATTTTCATTTGGCCACGTAGACGAAGCCACAGGCAAAAGCTAGTTATATATTAATATAATATACTAGAGGGTGCGCGCAGCTTCGCCAGCTTATTTGCACCCTTAGGAGTGAATTCTAAAAAAACCACGAAACACGTGTTCAATAAAATACTTTTAACAGTTTGAATTTAAATTTTTATAAAAATCGGTGGCGATTTAAAGACTTTTTCATATAAACTTTCAACCTCTTATTTGAACCCTTAGGGGGTGAATTCTAAAAAACCATGAAACATGTGTTCAATGAAATATTTTCAAGAGTCTGAATTTCAAATTTTATAAAAATCGGTGCCGATTTAAAAAAAAATCCATACAAACTTTCAACCCCTGTTTCATCCCTTTAGGGTTAAAATTTTTCAAAATCCCTTCTTAGTGGATGTCCAGATTATGAAAATAATACTACGGAAGAATTTTAATTTATTTATAAAATACATATACTACATTTATATTATATATATTTACTATATTTTTGTTAAATATAGATATGTATCATCCTTATCTATCTATTAATTTATTATAACAAATCCGTCGTACCGCAGGGGCACAAGCGCGTGATTGTAAACGCGACAGTGGTGGGTTCAATCCTCACTCGGCTGAGAATGAATGAATTATTATTTATTAATATATTTTTAAAGTTTCACGCTGTATACTGCACACAGCGGGTAGGCAGAGGAAACCTAGGGTTAAGACATTCCGTTCCCCATTTTCCGCTGAATTTCGGAGGCAATGTGTCTTTAATGGCGGAACTCAACGCCGCGGTTTTACCTCGTCATGAGAAAAAAGAAATGATAATATTAAAAGTTAGTTAGTTATAATAATTATTCATTAAAAAATACATTATATACTTACAGCAAAAGTTGTCTCTCGTTGGCCGGATGCGGTGCCTTCTGGTTCAACAGGTGTGCGCAAGCTCTGAGGCAGTAGCTCGATTAGATTGTTCGTATGGGGTTGGTAGCGGAGGACCAGAACGCAGGTCGACACCAATGTGTAAGCTAGTAAAGTACCTATTTATAGAAAATCATTTGTCAGTATTTGTACATCTAATTGTGATTAGAAAAAATATATAAATCTCTTTGATTGTTATTTCTAAATTTCTGAATGCCGCTTTAATATAGAAAGTATATTTTATTTTTTTAATATATTTTATCTATATATGATTTGTTGTAGAGATCAAACGGGTTCACCAATTTATTATTTTTACGTCAAATGGTTCAATCTTGCGATTATAGAGAAATTTAAACGCCCTTTTTGTCAAAATGAAAAAAAAAAATCTTCATTGGCAAGAAGTAACAATTTATAGGATAAAAAAAGAAATTCCAAAAAAAAACCTATTTTAATCGAATAATTAATTAACTTAAGTTTCTCACCTTTTATAAGTTGTATATTAACTTATAACCGTCAAATTGCTACGGAATCCTCGATTAGTTTTTTTTATACAAGTAACATTTTAGAATACATACCGCTTTAAAGTTGTTTCAATAACTATTCCCGCTTATTTTCATATAAGTATACAAGAGGTACTGACATATTTTATTACATTGTTATTCAGCCATACGCGGGTATGTTATTACGGATTGCTAATGTGACTGCAAGAGTCAGGTATATAATTTGTTAAATGTGAAATTATTTTTTATTATATATTTATTTTATAAATTCGTAGCGCAGGGGCACAAAGTGTGACTGTAAAACCGACTGGTTGTGGGTTCGATCCCCACTCGAGGAGATGAAATATTTACTTAAATTTATATTTCCATTTCTTCGCTCTGGTGTCGAGGCTAAGCGCGGCGTTGAGTTCCGCCACTCAACACACAATGCCTTCAGAATTCGGCATAAAGTGGGGTTACGGAGTGTCTTAACTCTAGGTTCCCTCCCTCTGCCTACCCCGCAATTTTTATTTATTTTATTATTTATTTAGTAATCTGAATTACTTTTGCATTCCTATAACATTATCACTTTAATGGCCTATCTATACAATGAAAACTAAAATTTCTGCCAATTAAATAAAAAAATCGTAGCAAATCTGTCGAGATAAATTATTGTGTATTGTGCTTCACTTAACTAAATGTTAAGATAAGCTCGCTAAAATAAAACAGTGACAATTGCATTTAAATAAGTTAAGCCGTTTCTGAGTTTAGCTTGCTAAAACGTACAGACAAATATAGAAAAATATGAAAAATACTTGTTTTGGGTTCCATTATATTGATAAATGTCCAGAATAATAGATTTTTCTCATTTATCTTCCATGTACAGATCACAAATCAAATCACCGGGAAATGTGTGAAATAAATTATATTAGACACATAACCTAGGAACACAACCGTTAAAAATAGGAACAACACAGGACACATCACCGTAGCGTTTGGCGCTCCGTTCTCTCTGACTACCCAGATAGGTATACAGCGTGAAACTAAATTAAGTTACATAGGAAATCTATACATTTCCTAAATTGCAATTGGAAATGTAAAACATTTAAATTGTCAATGGAAACGCAGGGACAGGGGACGCAGGGAGCGGGCGAGGAGAGGGTACTGTGTCGTCTGATTTGGTTAGGTTATTTTATTTATTTTACGTTATGAGTGTTACCTGATTATTTCAACGAGTGCCCTAATTCAAATAATGAATCTCATTTTAACAACGTGTTTTATTATACAGGGTGGAAGTGTCAGCGCTCCTTTTACGGGAACTGCATATAGGTAAAATATTTTAAGCCCATACCTAAAGAAATAAATCAAGATATCTTAACAGTTTAGGCATAGGATTGTGTATTGTTACGCATAGATACCAATAACGTAAACATATACTACTTATTATAAAAATACTACTAAAGGTTAATCAGCT
This sequence comes from Heliconius hermathena, assembly GCA_013403705.1. NCBI lineage: Eukaryota > Metazoa > Arthropoda > Insecta > Lepidoptera > Nymphalidae > Heliconius > Heliconius hermathena. The sequence goes on from JAAIXJ010000284.1 coordinate 5,349, forward strand.
TTCAACTTTGCCGCCAATACCTACGACTCGATTTTGGAATGAGGCGCATGCGGTGGTTTCCCTTTTATGTGTGCGTGCGTCGTTCTTGACAAATGGCGTTTTATATTACAACAATAATTTTATTATTTCTTTTGTTTGAAAAAAATATTTTTTCATTTTTGGAAAAAAAAATATATGGTAGTTAAAACTGTGTGTTTCATTTAAAGTGGTGCTGACACTTCCACCCTGCAGATAGAGTTTTTTTTATACATTTTCTAATACGATATTGGAATTACGAGTATATACAATTACTAAATTTCATACGTCTTCGGTAACATATGTATATGCTTAAATTTCTCTTAATTTACATTAAATATGTATATTTTTACTATTTATAAATCAATTAATAAATTAAAAAATATAAAATTAGCTGATAATTTGGTTTCTTTCATTTACATTCCGTCCGTATTTTTAAATACCTCTTTAGTTAAAAAATATTATAACATACACATAAGATCTTCATTATCAAGTATTATATTTAGAGAATAATTAATAATTTTGTACAGTTATTTTATAGCAATATTATAGGTAATACTAGACTACATAATGTGTAATATTATTTTTTCTTAGAAGAATACAATACATGCTTTCTCATTATTAATATCACATATACTTTTTATCTATAGATATTTATATATCTATAGTATATATAATAGATATCGGATGGAAAAGGCCTTAGGTCACTTTAAAGGTCTAAGGTAATTGAAGCTTATTGACACCTCGCCTTGTTATTGACGGTGTAATAAAAGGCAATTCCTCAGAATATAATATAATATTTATAATGTTTCAGGTTTACATACATATATATTCTATCATTATATTAGGCCTCCGGTTGTAACGCAGAGGCACAAGTGTGTGACTGTAAAAGCGACTGGTCGCGGCGTTGAGTCGCGCCACTCAACATGCAATGCCTCTAGAATTCGTCAGAAAGTGGGGAACGGAGTATCTTAACACTAGGTTCCCTCTGCCTACCCTGCTGTGTGCGGGATACAGCGTGAAGCTGATTTGTATTTATTTTATAACCAGACACACACTTCGCCTGTTTGAAATATACTATTATTTATCGAGTAATCTGAATTACTTTTGCATTCCTACAACATTATCACTTTAATGGCTAATCTATACAATGAAAACTAAAATTTTTGCCAATTCGCCACTCAACACGTAATGCCTTCAAAATTTAAAAATGGTTAACACGAGTGGTGGCTTAACACTAGGTTCCCTTTGCCTATCCTGCTGTGTGCGGATACAGCGTGAAGCTGATATAATTTTTTTTCTATTAATTGATAAAACAATGACAATTATTATGGACAAAATTACGTTGAAATTGTATAATCAAATTAGTTTCGTGTCAATATATGTAACATTTTCAGTTATAATCAATTTAGTTTATAAACATATATGTACATGTATCTATATATTGTTTCAGACTTAACATATTTAAATTCATAATTAAAATTTTATACGGAAGTTAAATTATAAGAGACATTGTAGTATATTGATATTGTAATTCATTCAGCTTGCAGTTTAAATTACACTAACAAATGAATATTTCGGTTTTGTCGAAGCAATATGGTTCATAAGAGATAATTTTATGTACATAATATAATACAGCATTAAGCAATTTCGTTTATGCATGCCTTATCGGCATGCGCGTAGGAAGGGGGGAAGGGGGAGGGAAGGTTCCGTGCTCAATTCAGAATAGTCTGGTGACCCACAAGTTTTAAATGCTCTTGTTAAAAAACAATACTTACACGAACATACATATCTGTGGAAAGCTAAAATCCAGGTGCCCTCCAAGAAAACATATCTAGATGTTTATCGGCTATTCCTTGCACACAGCTAGCGGTTTCATGTATGTTTATTGTAGCTTTAGTTTGATTCGTTTAGGTTAATTATTGAAGGTCAGTGAGAACTACTACTTACAAAAGTTGACAAACTTGAATTTTTGATCGTATGCACTCATTTTGCATGATGTAATTATGCACTACAAATACATTTTTTGTGTTAACGCTCCTTTCTTCTTGTGGCCAGTCTTCTAAACACGTAAAAAAACAGAAGCAATTTTTTATACGTTTTCCAAATAAGTGTGGAATAACACTTTAAAAATGTTTAAAAATAGCTAGTAGTAAATTTATAAAAGCGGCAACTGTCAAACACACGTTTTTTGCAGTTTGTACAATTCGTTTTCTACAATTTTGCAACAATCGATCACAAAACTGTGAGATTAGCTGTTGTTTCAACTTGTGGGTTTTGACGGTTTAAAGTGAAATTTAATTAACGTCTGGCATATTGACGGACATTGTAGTTTTAAGACACTTCGTTCCCATTAAGACACTACCGTTCCCCACTTTCCTCCGAATTCCGGAGGCATTGCGTGTTGAGTGGTGAAACTCAATACATTGCCACGTTACCAGAGCGACGAAATTAAAATTTTCAATATTAAATTTTCTCGAGTGAGAATCGAACTCACAACTTATCGGGTTGACTGGCCCCATAATTGTTTACTATTTTGATTTTAAAGGAAACGTATAATTATAATGGGAGGTTACAATGAACGAGCGAACGAAAAAAAGAAAAAAATATATTTGTAAAAACAAAAACCCCGACCGCAGAAAACTAAAAAGAAAATAAACAAGCCCAATAGTTTATTAGGATTAACAGTCGACAAGTAAGTAGTATAATACGACAAGCATCAGTGTGGAAGGAAAAGAAGTAATAGCTGCAATATTAAAAAACTTTACTGTGATTGCAAAAACAAACGCACAACGATCTGGTCGAATGATAGTCGAAAACAAATATTTAACCAATTTTGGTCTCTTGGTTCATACCTACAAAGGCCGGCGTGCTTTTATTTGTCGTAAAGTAGCACAAGCTTAAAACGTGGGTTCGAAATCATTTATCGACAACCTAAAAGTGAAAAACTTTGCACTAAAGTTTCACAATATAGTTGCTAAAATCCAAATGTCTAGATTATAAATTAAAAATAAATTAAATTAAAAATATCTATAATATCTAGATTACAATTTTACAATAAATTAATTATTTCTTACTTTCCCTTTGATTCACATTTTACTACGCTATGTTGAAATCAGAAAAAAAATGCTGCCCTATTTAATAAAATTTTAATTTAATACATTTTGATTCACTCAGAGTTAGTGAATATTTTTTATAGCTACTACAAACTTCTTTGAGCTAAGATTTTTCTAATTTAAGTTCTTGAAAGTTGACGTTATCGCATATCAACTATAAGTTTAGAATATATATTTTTTTCGAAATATATAATCCTGATATTTTGGAGAAATAAAGAGTTTTGTCTCTCTAGATTGGGTACTCCAGTAATGTGGAGCGTGACGTTAAGTTGCAATTAAATACGTAATGTCTCAAATTTTAAATCAGCTTCACGCTGTATCCCGCACGCAGCTGTGTAGGCAGAGGGTACCTAGTGTTAATACACTCCGTTCTCCACTTTCTGCCTAGTTCTGGAGGAATTGCGTGCTGAGTGGCGGAGCTCAACGCAGCGCTTTGCCTCTACACCAGAGCGAAGAAATGAAAATATAAATATAAATAAACATTTAATTTCCTGGAGTGAGGATCGAACCCACAACCAGTCGATTTTACAATCACACTTTGTGCCCCTGCGCTAGGACTGGCCGAAATTTGAGACATAAAATCACATGTCTCAAATTGCGGTGGAAGGCGGACAGCTGGTTGTCTTGACACTACGGTTCTCTTTGTCAACCTCCTACAAATTTTCATACAAATGGATGCAAAATGGAAGTAACGTGAAAAGTTTCATAAACTTACGCAAACGAAGTTGCGGGATGTTTGTATACCGTGAGGTGATTTTTAATTAAAAGCATGAAGTGAGTAGTTCTACTCTTTGATTGACTTTAATTTCTTATATAAAATAAATGGCAGCTGGTTTGCTCGCTTTCTCTCAGATTTTTATTTACTCTTATTTACTTAAATACCGAATGATTAATAAAAAAGTACACAGTTTCATATTAATCATTTGGTATTAGCAGATACCAGAAATACAATAAAAGTAAATCTATGATTTACGGAAAAAATTATCATAATATTTTTATAGAGCCTTTGACGTATAAAACAAATGCTGATAATAGGGCAAGATAGAAAAAAGTTTGTAACCCAACTGTTGTAACTTGCACTTAAAAATTGTCAAATCTGTAACTCAAATGTAGGAATCAATGTCAAGAAAGACCAAGATACTATATTTATACATACATATACAATACAATGGCAGTAGAACAACGGGTATTCTAGACAATCGCTAGGAACATTCTTCATTAACTAAATATAGTATGTATTGGACAATAATATTCATAATATTTCATACATTGCCTGGTCGCCCGCCCCAGGTCACTCTATATATTGCCGTGGTATTGTATACAATACCTGAATTATACAGATTGCTGGTAACATAAATACATCACCTAATATCGTTTACAAAAGAATTTATTAATTTTAACAAGTATTTGGATTTTTTTAGCAATTATTTTTTATCTAGTAATATCATTTTAATATTACAAGATAATATTATATTCTCTCTGTTTTATAATTATTTTATAATATGTTCTCTCTATTTACAGCGCTGTGCGCTAAAAAATTGATAATGAATAGGTTACTGCATTTGAGGCCAGTCATGCCGCACAAGGTGTGATTGTAAAATTGACTGGTTGTGGCTTCGATCCCCACTGGAAGAAATGAAATATTTATTTGCATTTATATTGTCATTTATTCGCTTTGGTGTCGAAAGCGCGGCGTTGAATTCCGCCACTCAACACGCAGTGCCTCCAGAACTAGGTTCCTTATGCCTACCCTGCTGTGTGCGGGATACAGCGTGAAGTTTTTTTTCAAAATCTTTTAAGAAACTAGTGAGCTGGATCTGTATGCGTACTATACCATTAAAATGACGAGATATATTCACTCAGAATACGTCACAGGATGACCAATACACACACAGTGGTTCTTCCTACGCTTCGATTACCAAAGTGGCCTATAAATCGAAAGGTGACGACATATTTCACCGATTTCAAAAACGAAGAGGTTTTCAATTCGGTTGGTATATATATATTATGTATGTAAGATTATGTCGAGATTTCTCTTTCGGTTTATGTGATTCTTTTTTTTGTTCGATGCATAATAATTGTCATTTAATTTCATAAAAGTTTGATGCAGTTTGGCTCAGTAGTTTTTATCTATCTATGTATCTGCTGAGGATAACCCACAATAACTATTTTTATTTTTTACATATTAGAAAAAAGTTAATTATTATTTACAAAACTATTTTGATTAAGAGTATATATATAATTCCTTGTATAATTAAAAATAATCAAAAAATATTAGATAAGTTTTATATTTTTTTACATTTTTAAAGTGTTATTGCACACTTGGGAAAGAAAAATACTTATTTAGAAAACATATAGAAACGTATAGAAAAGCTCAAACCCGCGCCTCCTGGAAACCGACCAGGCGCTCTGACCATTAAGCCATACGTCCAAAACGTATGGCCGCCTCGGTGCGGGTCCGAGTCCCGCTACGTTCAAATTTTTATACGTTTTCTATATAAGTAAGTTTTATATTTACTGTAGATAGCAATTGCCATTTAAAATGTATGAAAATTAAAGAGATTTTAAATGCCGTTATCGTCACACTTTCAAGAATAATCTCTGTAGAATATGTTTGGAAAGTATTATGAAAAAAATGCTTTAAATTATTTTTAGGATATACTGTAGTAAATCCATTTTAGCAATTACTAACGATATACCTATATTTTAAATGAAACTAACTTAACCGGATAAATCGCGTATATTTAAGATTTTACATTTTGGACACTTGACGTTTCGAACACTGCAGTAGTCCCTGGTCACGGAATTGATTACCTATACTTTTTGGGAAAACGTATAAAATTTGAACATAGCTGGATTTGAACCTGTGTCTCTTGGAAATCGTCCAAGAGGCTCAATTAATTTTTTTCTAAAAAAAAAATATTTGTCTCAAGCGTGAAATAACACTTTAAAACTGTCAAGAACACTAACGATATACCCCGGCTACGTGCCTTGTAAATACTAATGGTTATGAATATAAATGTATATAAATGTTAGTCTTCTTCATCTTCGATTTATGTGAGGTAGATTTAGATTTTTTTATACGATGAATAAATTGAAAAATAAGCAAATCAATTTTGAAAATCAATATACATAATGAAGGAGAAACACATATAGGCTATCTTTGATAATAAATTGCAAACCACACATATTTAATAAGAAAATATCATTAAAACTTACCAATGCTCATCATTTCCACCAAAACTTCAAGATGAATCAGGAGAGACACCAAAGAGGCCGCAATGCCACCGCAAATAGTGGCGAATGCAGGAGTTCCAGATATTTCAGATACAGCAGCCAGTTGCCTGTAAAAGCACTAATATGAACATGAAAGCTCGACCGTGTAAAATAATCTTACTCAAGTGTCTTTTGATTAGAGAGGTGTTCTCTATTGCACGAGATATTCCGGTTAGTTTGATTGAACTATCTAGCTGATCGATTCCCAACCAGTGGTCCGTGGACCAGTAGTGGTCCGCAGCAGCTAAAATATGGTCCGCGAATGATTTAAAATTTTTGTGTTTGAGCAAAGTCTGCCTACATTTAAGCTGTTTCCTCAGCAAAACATAAAATATTTTGTAATTTAAATTTCATATACTTTGAAATTTATTGATTTTTAGTATTTACTTAAAAATTCACACATTGCATCATACAAAATGTTAGTTTTTTTTTAAACTTTTGACTTTGAAATTAAATTTTTTGTTTAATTATTAATTTATTTTTATTTTATTATACCTACAAAGTGGTCCCTGCTAACAAGAATTCTATAAAAGTGGTCCCTGATCAAGAAAAGATTGGGAACCCCTGATCTAGCTACTAGCTAACTAGCTCTGACATTGAAAACACAATCGATTACGTTTACGGTTTTATAAACCGCGCTAAGTTTAACAACAACTTTCAACTTCAATAAACAATATTTATATATAGACTTTCAGAATCATTGATTTGGTAATTAAAATTAAAGTCGGTCTACATTTCAGCCAATTTGTAATATAAAAATGTTATTTACTTATATTGGACATTTCAATGAAATATTATATTTTTTTACTTTCTATTATATTTTATACGTAGAAGTGTAATAATATGAACATACAAAATTTTGTTTGTTGAAAACTCTAGTTTAGATTGTAATTTAGTAACTTAAAAATGTTAAATTATAATGAAACGCATCACGCCACACAGCCATACCAACATTCTTAACAATTTAAAATACCTCATTAACCCGTAAATATGGTTTCATATATATTTTAGAAATTAATAATATAACCAAAAGTACTTTTTACCCAACTGTATGACGAAAAGGAGGGTAGCGTGTTTATCAGCCTTTGTATGTATGTTTGTTTATAATGTGTGTCATTATAGAGACTAAATAGGCATAAACAATTATTGTCACTAATTCTTTATACTTTTAATAGGTAGTTATATACTTTAGTATTTCGTTATTCTACACATAAAACACAGGGATATCAGTAGTGATAGTCCTCTACTAGGTCGTTTTCAAATCCCTACGATACATGTATTATTTAGCTTCATGCCATAGCAGGATAGGAAGGGGGAACCTTAACGTTGTTAAGCCACTCCGTACCATTACGACACTTCTGACGAATTTTGGAGTAATTTTCTAGTTGAGTGGAACTCAACGCCGCACTTTGCCTTCTTACCAGAACGAATAAATGAAAATATTAAATATTTAATCAAAAGCGCAACTTGATTTATTACCAGAGCGAAAGAAAATATTAAACATTTCATTTTCTCGAGTGGGAATCGAATCCACAACAGTCGGACGTTAGTGTCCCTGCGCTACGACTGGCCCCTGTAAATGGACGGTATTTCTTATAGTTTAGCTAAAGCATTAGGTTTCTTTATTTGATCTTCCAGATATTTAATTATAATATTGTAATGGAGAATGCTTATCAAGGTGTAAAAGAGTGTATTTTTACGTGTTTTCAACTGTGTACCTATTATTTTTATAATATTTCTATTTTTACTTTCCATCTTGCGTCTACACAAATTCAACTAAGCAACGAAGTTACAAGGGTCAACTTAAGAAAATTTATTAATTTTGTATTTCTTCATTCTTTATTTGTTTCAAAAGTGGAAAATTGACGATTTCTATATTGATTAAACAAATTTTTAGTATTCAAAGTACATTGCATATTAGGTTCCAACCTAATATACAATGTCTGCCCTTTGTGTGATTAATGTCCATGGTGGGACTAGATAAATACCTAAATTAAATTCTGAATATAAACTTACTGAAAGTTTATAAGCTTTATAATACCATGCCTAAATAATTTAATGTTAAAATAAGACGTAGACCGACGACTACGAATTTATACGATATTTAGCAACAAAACAATATGGGGCTGTTAAGCGTTAAAATAACATCTACAAGATTTTTGCTTTGTTGTTTTGTAAGAGGATCCAAATAAAAATATCGATGAACCTCATTGTAATGTAACAATAATAAAATACCCAGAAAGGTAATTCTTACTTTATTTAAGTAAAAAATATCTTGTTGAGTGTTATCTTAAATTAAAGCTTTTCTTTTTATTACTTTTATGAATAAGAATATTAATTACAATATATAATATTTTATATTAAAGTAACAATGGAAGTAATATTTTTAAAAATTACATTAGCTTAAAGATATAACATATCGTCTTTCTTCCGTATTGGGTGAATAAGGGCCTTCTCCCATTAGTTTGGGACTGTGCTGACTCAGTAAGAATTAGGAGGACATGAACGAAGCACTAAAATAGAGATTCCGACCGGCTCGCTCGATTTTTGGATATCCAAAGGGCATAGAGAATTCCGAACTAATTTTTGGCTGACCTTAACGTCAGGCATAGAGGTCTGGCACTGCGGGATAGCCGATGGCGTTGGCTCCTCCAGATCCTTGGCTCCAGAGTGCCTAGAAGATCTGGATTCTGGATGGGTAGCTCTCAAGCTTCTCATTAATTTTAATGATATACTCGAAACATGCTCTGACACTTTGCCACTTAAAGTACCTAGAGGTGCGGTTGTACTTCCTTTTTATGGATTTCACCATTGGATCCTTAGTGAGTAGTGATTTAACCCAGATTTCATAAATCGTAAAAGTAATAGTCGTATCAAATCAAGACTGTGGCTTATCAACGATTCGCATTAGAGAGCTAGGAATGTAAAGTTCCAGCCCTACAGAACCAGGTCTCCACGTGGCACTGGCACTATGATCATTAAAAATAGTAAAAAGTAAAAATATATGTATCTCATCCCAATCTGATGACTTTTGGCTGTACTAACGAGGAGTGTGAAATAAGTTGCGCAAAGTGGTCAACCGATTCGATTTTCTATCGTTTGTAGCAAATTAAAAAAAAATAAATATAAAAAAGTATATTTTTATTTTGAAAATTCGAAATCAAATCAATACAAAAATGGTATATTATATTATGTTTATTTTGTAGTGTCAATGACGACACAAAATTCGATGAAGCTCATACATTTTTGCTTAATTTTTTTCTGAATTTTCAAAATCCTAATTCTTCAAAGAGAAATTAAAAGAAGAAATATATCTTATAACAAATATATCGGTATAAAGTTTTTATTAAGAAAACCACTTTTCCGTTCCCCATTAAGACACTTCCGTTTCCTACTTTAGATTTTCTCAAGCTTTTTTAAAATCAAAAGACCGTAATTTATAAGAAAATCCCTTTTCATTTCAAGGTAAATAAGGCTGGTACCTTATTGAGAATCTTCTCCTTCTTAAATCGATTATAAACCATGTAGCCCTATGTTATTATTTATTTTAAATATAATAGAATTAAATATTTTAATAGTACAATAAAAAGCTGCACTTTATGAACATAATATATGTTGAAACTTGCAATATTGGCTGTTGCAACATAGACATACGTCATAATCTCCTTTTTCCAAAAAGTTTTTAAATCTATTACTATAGCAAACTTATCATCAGATATATAATTTTGTAGACACAAAACCACTCACCGGAATATCAGACCATCTTGCGCCATTGCGTAGACAACTCGAGGCATAGGGAACATCGAGCCGAACATGGAGACAGTCAGGCCAGCGAGGGCGCCCAGGGCAACGATGTACTTGCAAGTGGGGGCGTGGACATAAGCAAACATTTGCACAAGTGCTGAATCCATGTCCACCTCGTTGTACGGCACTAAAACAAAGTTAAAAGAAAAACATAATAATTATTAATATAGGGAACAGACTTAACACTAGGTTCCCTCTGCCTACAATTTTGTGTGCGGGATACACCGTGACTGATTTAATTACTGTTGATCAAGTTATTAGTTCAAAATTTGATTACAATACAATCAACCTAAGCACTTAGTAATTACGTGTTACTGCAGTAGGTATAATATATATTAGTAATAATAGATGAAGATATATTTTAGCGTAAATATAGTGCTAGAGAGATTTAGCAATATATTATAAGATCCGTACAGCAATCATTGGATATATTCGCACAGGGAATCTTAGTGAGATATCCAAGGTTCAAATTCCCGACATTCAAGCGATTTTCTTGTAACAAAAAAATACTGTTTATAACTTTTTATTCTCTTCTGGTTGAACGTCTTAATGTAACTCTTTATTGGCTTTGTAAATAAAATAATAAATAAATAAATAAATTAGGAATTCTGCATTAAAATATATTGAAATTATTTGTATGAAAGATTCTTTAGGTTTTTTATTCGCAAAATATGTAGGTACCTATGCAGCGCATAACTTCCAGTCTAATAAATGAAGTTCTAAATATATTTCCTTTAATAAATAGATAGTGCATTCATTCAGTCGTGTTCAACATGAAAGAGGATTTTCATATTCGAACTGAAATGCATTAACGGGCTAGAGGTGTTTAGAGGTATTACATGTACTACACTAAAACTAATTTTACTGATTCAGTGCTAACTTATGGTATAGGAATATTAGAATTGATTTAATGTAATATGATTATTGAAAAAAAGTAAAAAAAAATGAACGTAGCGGGATTTGATTCCGCGTCTCTTTGGGAACAGTCTAAGCGCTCTGACCAACAAAGCTATACGTTCATATCGTATCATTGAGCTACGACGAAATTCATAAGAATTTCGTAGCGTGTAAACGCTTGTTACAACTTATTTATGTTGTTAGCATCTCTGTAAGAAGATTTTTACAAATTTCCACTACGGAGAATTACTTAGAATTATCGTTTAACGAAATAGAATACTATTTTTTATTATTTAATTAATGTAATATTTTAAAATACATTACAATAATAATTTTGAGTTCTTAAACATAGATCCAGTTAAAAATATGGAAAATAACGAGAATAGTTTAAGAATTTTGATTATTGTTGTCTCTCACGACACTCGCAAGATTGAGACGGATCATAAGAATCATCGAAATTAGTCAACCCCTTTGATCTCTACAACCCCACATTTGATCAAACATTACTATATATATACATACATATATTTACATAGCCTGATAAACACATTACTCTCCTCTACATCGCGTGGTCGCATATTATACATTTTACATTCACATTAAATTTGAAATGTTGTTGGCAAATGTTGAAATAACTGAAATAAGTTCCTGGGATCCTATTGCAAATTTATTTCAACTTTCAGTGTTGATCGCCAGTGGTTTTAGAGTTACTCGGATAATTTTAAACTTACTTGGAGTAAACTCCTTTAGGAATCTGCTGGTGGGAAAGTTGCAAGTCATTGCAAGTAGGTCACTATTGTTGAACAATATATAGTTTTCTTGAATTACTAAAGTAGCTGCGTCCTAGCAAAGCATCATAGAACCTGGCTTGCTATCACTAGTTTGAAGAAGAAAGGAGGCGCTATTATTTGAAACTATACTAGCGACTCGCGGCTTTGTCAGTTTGAGCTACGCAATTATTTATTCAATTAAATAAAAATATATTCCTGTTGTAATATGCATTTACAGCACATTCATAACAATTTGTAATATAAAAATTTTTGCTTGTTTTGCTTATTAAAATTCTTTATGAAAATTACAATAATTTATATTATTGTAATTTTCATAAGGGATTTAAATTTTTCTGTAAATAACCCATACAATAACAATTGATATTCGATGTAAATGACTTTGAACATTTCAAGATAGATTCAGAAATTTCTGTGTTATTTAAAGTTATTTTTATTCATATATTTTAAAAAAATACGCGTACGCGTTGTTCTAGGGAGCGGTTTATATTATAGCGACAACTTTTCTTGTCACTCATCATGACTTAAGAACTGTTAAATGCACTGATTTGCAGAATTATAATAATTTATTCCTGTATAAGCTTATTTGATTAATCATTAATTTGGATATGGAGGCCGTCGTGGCGCAGGGGGTACAATTATGCGACTGTAAAGGCTACAGGTTTTGGGTTCGATTTCCAATCGTAGAAATTAAATATTTTCATTTCTTCGCTCTGGTAACGAGGTAAAAGTTTCACCACTCAACACGCAATGCCTCCAGTAATCCAGTATTCGGCGAAAAATTGTTAAGATTCCCTTTTAAATTTAAAACTAAGTTGTTAAAGTTATTCCATATAAACCAAATAAATTTGAATTATTAAAATTTATTCAATCAATAATCAAATAAAAACATAAAAAATATATCGAGTCTATATTCGATAATAACTCGCCCAGTACGAGATAACAGACTAGTTATTACAGATGAAATTACAGACATCTCCATAGTTTACTGTAAGCAAACAACAACGGTTCAACTGGCCGTTGCTTTGAGCTTAAGTTTGCATTCTGTAGAGCTTATACTCTACAGTCTATTGAAATGGGCAACAAATAGAGAATTGTAGATCTGTACATAAACATTATAAACCAACCTGGTCTGTATCTAAAGCATTTGATTCTACTAGTCATAATTTTAATGCGTAATCTGTGACTGTAAACGCGACTGGTGTAGGTTCGATCCTCACTTCAGGAAATGAAATATTTATTTAAATGTCTTATATCTTAACACTAGGTTCCCTCTGCCTTCCCTGCTGTGTGTGGGATACAGCGTGAAGCTACATGCTTTTAATAGCCTTATAGACCATTTAATTTGTGACTTATCATAATTTTTCTTATAAAATATGATTTTCACTTAATCTCCGTCATTTCCAAACTAAGTTCAAATATTTTCGTACCCTATAATTCTATTACGTATATTACGTTTTTAAGTAAATTATTTTTTCGTTTCGGATTTAATTATCATCAAAATTCGAGGATTTTCACAAATACTTTGGCACAGTAGTGCTTGGGACTATAAAACGCGTGCACCATTGTAGAGTTCGCGAGTACTCAGGTGGCTATTTAAAATAAAGTAAAGCCACACACGGGGCTGTTGCTTTATTGCTTACGTCCTGACCCAACTTTAAGTAAAGGTAGTTTTAAGGTCAAGACTAGTTAGTTAGTAGTATGGATTCGTTGGGTCTGCCAGTGTGCCAGACCCCGCGAGTCGATGCGTCGGAACTAAAAAAAAAAAAAAAAAAAAAAAAAAAAAAAAAAAAAAAAAAAAAANTCTGGCGCTTGCGCCAGACCCAACGAATCCATACTACTTTAGTTTTACTCTGGCTTTAATGAAAGAGATTCTATAACAGTTTGCAAAGGCGATAATTATATGTATATCAAACTATATAATAATATCGCTGTGGCGGTCGTGGCACAATGGTACAAGTGACTATAAATGCGACGGTTGCAAGTACGATTCCCATTCGGCGGAATGAATTATTATTTATTAACATTTTCATTTTGTTCGCTCTGGTAACAAGGCAAAGCGCGGCGCTGAGTTTCGTCCACTCAACACGCAATGCCTCGTAAGGCGGAAAGTAGGGAACGGAGAGTCTACTAGGTTAGCCTCTGTCTACTTTACCTCTGATCTCTGCCTACCCTGCTATAAGCGTTATACAGCCTGAATTTGAAAAAAAGAAGAAAATAAAAACAATATACATAATATAACAAATATTAGTTCAGATCGTCGTAGCACCGAGATAGCATCTGCTCGCGACGGTCGTGGGTTACATTCTCATTCGGGGGGATGAAATATTTTCAATTTCTTTTCTGGTAAACAAGAAAAAGCGCGACATTGTGATCCACCACTCAGTAATATCAATATCTAGAAAATCGGGCGATTCGTAATTAAAGAAGTTTCTTAACATCAGGTTCTCTCTGCTTAGCAGGGTACTGCTATATGTTAAAGACAGCCTGAATTTTATATACAATACTTAATAATATATAATAAATCAAAGCACGGCGTTGAGTTTCGCTACTCAAGACACAATGTCTCGAAAATTCGTTGGAATGTGGAGAACGGAGGATCTTAAGTCTAGGTTCCCTCTGACTACACTAGGTTCAGTCTGCCTTACAATTATTATACGTACAATTTACATAAGAAGTGAACGAAATAATTTGAAATAATACTTACCGATAAGAGTGAGTATCACGGAGCTGCTGACATAGGCGAGTAAAATAATACCGAGACTCAAAACAATGGCCAAAGGTATGGAGCGTTTTGGGTTATTTGCTTCCTCTCCTGTGGTGGCGATTATGTCGAACCCAATAAAAGCATAGAAGCAAGTGGCGGCACCGCTGAATACCTGTTGACGAGAAATTATTTTTATTACATGAAGATAGATATAAGTTATTCATATATTAATAATTATTAAAATATATTTGACTGCGCAGGGTGTGTTTTATTTTACTTGTGATGATTGTAGGTTATTTTCACTTCTTACTCACTTCCTTCGGCTAGGATAGAGTTTGGTAATTAGTGGCTTCCGCCAAATCTTTCTATAGTAAAGTAGTTGGACAATGAAGAAAAGGAAACAAAAATCACAGGTTTCTTTGTCTAATAAAGATTTTTGTTTTTAATATTTTACCGAGTTAAAGTCTTGGCGAACCGACTTGACTACAAAAACTTTTTTTTTTTGTAATATATTTTACACATCGTTAATCATTTTTATATATATGCAAATAACGTAAAATAATTGGACTATGTCAAAAGTAAAAAAAATGTTGATTTATTCATTGAAAAATTGTTGAAGTCAAATGACTTGTTATCTAATTGATTATATTCTCGTCACTGATGCTATCGCACCGACCTCGATCGGGCCCGATGAATCGCATAATGACAAGATGCTATCCTATTTCTGCAACACAACTAGATCACGAGGAAATGAACCTCTCAAGACTTGAAAGTTGATGCAAATAAGTATGAACAAAAATAGACAATATAATAGATAAATTTTTGATAGGACAAACAAAGCCTACAGAGGAAGGATCGAAAAATTTCAGGGTGAAACATATTCTAAGCTTAGATTGTGTTATCACATTTAAATGTCTTATTAATGTAACTATTACATGCAATTTTGTATTAAAGGGTGATTGATAAGTCTAGTAAACATCTTTTCACGTAGATTTTTAAAAATATATATATAAAAATACATACCATCCAGACAGATTTTGATTGGCTGACTGGTCTCATTAAGAAACATAATATAATAGTTTTGTATGTCCTACTTACCCCAGACCAGCCAAATGGCAAGAATCCTTTGTGTTGAGTCCAATTACTAGTATCGGCGTAGAAGAGGCCAGCAGTCATAATGAATACCCAGACACTCAAGTTGATAGCGTTTAGAACGTTGTTAAAGAAGAGGGATTTTTTCACTCCAGCAACGAGCACCATGGTCATCATCAGCGTAATTCCAAAAGCAAGGAAGTCTGGAGGTTTTCCTATAAAAAAATGTGTGTTTAATATTTTTCCTTCTGTACCTATACAATAAAATTTATTGAAATACATATCTATTCAAAATAATATTTAGTTTTTATTCTTTAATTGAAATAAAATAAATAAGTTATATATTCTTGAACATTTTTAACCAACGTAAAAAGAAGGAGAAAGAAGAAAATATGAATGCAATTCAAGTTCAACCGGATGAAGTCGCGGGCGGGTCACTAATGTTTCACAAATTCAATTTGTGTGTTCGCTGTGAAGCTAACACGATCATCGCTTTACAAAGACGATTTCAATTATTGTCATGACATGTTACAGGTTTATTTCATATCTGTATTAGTCCACTGAAATATCACATTTTTTAGGGCTTAGTGTGCGTTTTTCAGAGGACGCTGCATGATTTTTTTTTTAATGGATACATTATATATATATATATATATATATATATATATATANGGAGTGTCTTAACACTAGGTTCCCTCTGCCTATCCTGATGTGTGCGAGATACAGCGGAAGCTAATTTCATTTATTTCAATTTTATAATGTATATATAATACAAATATATGTATATTTGTGTATATGTTTAAGTTTGTGGGGTGGTCACACAAATTAAATCTATAACAAAAAGTCTATAACTTTGTTCCTATTATTACTTTTTATCGCAAAATGAAAAATACAAGTTATATTATTTTTCTTAAATAAATTTTAAGCAAAAATAAAGAATAGAAATAATAAATGGTTGTAGTGAATGGATATAGCACAAACGCCAATATTAACAGTTCACATACGACTATACTCCACATTGTGATAGTATTCGATATAAATGTAAATTTTACTAATAAACTACGCACGCCTATTGTTTTAAATTGATCGAAAGAAATAATTTTCTAGTTCGTTTTATTTTCCAATAAACGCTGTTTGTGCAAATTAAGTTTTATATATTTTTATACTTTCCTATACATCTTGTGTATTTTGATCGATCATTATCATAACGATTGCTGAACAAAGACCTCTCTATCTCCACTTTATTCAGTAACAAGAGTCACTATTTTTTCCACTTTTTGCCTGTTGGGGCTATTGGTAGTAAAACCTAAAGAAACCTATTATCTTACTGGAACACACTTGGTATATTATAAGTATAAATACAGCTATCGTATTTGAGCTACTTTATTTTTCGAACGTAAGGTTAACGCTGTTAGCACAGTGGAACCGATTGGTTAGAAAAGATACTGTGCCCCTGAGAAATTACAAGCACTACGTGGCTATTTGAGAGGGGGTCGTCAGAGTTCTCTGAGTGACTCGAACCCAGGCTTGCGGCCGTCGAACAGGCTGGGGTTTTCCTATTCTAAGCAAACTAGCTGCGTCATGAAAACGCAACTGAGTAGACAAGACGGAAAGAAAAGAGAGTATTTTTATTTCTAAGTGGAAATACCTATTCGTGTATTTGAAGTCATTACCATCACTTTAAAAACGGTAGATAATATGCTCGCTAGGCTGTTGGAATGCAATGATCTGAGATCAGAATACTACCTATTCGTTGACATTGATTTTCAATTTACCCATTTAAACTCAATTGCTTAGATTGTTCTTCGAGCACAGAATTCAATAGTTACATATATGCTTGAAAGTGCTCAATTAGCGTAACAACGGGAAAATTTACCAGGGAGCAGTTTCATGAACTATGCACGACTGTCCTTTTTTAAAGTTGCGACCCAGTCATGTATGAGAGTTTTGTAATTATTAAAATCATATTAAATCGATATTAAATTATATTTATCCAGAAGATATTATCTTGATTCATCAATATAACATTGAATTACATTTCGAATGAAATAGCCTTGGATTTAAAAAGGCCAGTCGTAGCGTAGGGGCACAAAATGTGACTGTAAAATCGACTGGTTATGGGTTTGATCCCCACTCGAGGAAATGAAATATTTATTTAAATTTATATTTCCATTTCTTCGCTCTGGAGTCGAGGCAAAGCGCGGCGTTAAGTTCCACCACTCAACACGCAATGCCTCCGAAATTCGGCGGAAAAGTGGGGAACGCAGTCTTACTACTAGGTTCCCTCTGCCTACCAAACTGTGTGCGGGATACAGCGTGAAGCTGATAAAAAAATGAAATACTTATAGACAATCTATACTTATAATAAAATCGTAACTGATCGGTGGCTGTACATGAAAGATATACGAAAAAAAAAACTATCAGAAAAATGCTATGGGCATTTATTAAACCATGTTTTTTTTATGTTTGTCTGTTTGTCTAAATGATCTGTTTGTTTGTCTGATCTTATAATCTCAGAAAACAAACATATAAAGTTTGTTTTTTTACAATCAGTTCATAAATATGTTATATCAATTTAATGTATGTTGTTCGATAAAATTGCTACTTGCTAACGGAGTTATTTAATACAACTGTTTTATTGAATTAGTTAAATCTTTAGTTTTCGAAATTTTGTGGTTTGATATGGTTTGTAAAATTATTAATTGTATAAAGATATAATAAAATCAAATTTAAAGATTATGGATTATTCAATGACCTTATGTCTATAGCACCAATCATATTAAAGAAATTTTAAAAGATTATATTGTTTTGTTTTTAAAAATATTTTGTTTTTAATTATCTATAAATCTATCTACGCATAAATAAAATTGAAGGGTCTACCTGTGGTTTCAAAAGTGATTTCAAATACACTTAAATAAATATTGGTGTAGCTTAAATGGACGAATATATTACTTAAGTATATTATTTAGGAAAAAAACTGGCCAAGACTGAGGGCGTTATTTCAAGATTGAGGGTTTATGGGAAATGTCTTATAGGTTTAGATGACACGGCGAATAAAGTTAACAAACTTAAGTTTGCAGGCATATGCAATCATTTTGTATGAAATTAACTACAAATATAAGTAAGTATGCGGTGAATTTCATATAAAATAAGACAAAACGATACATGGATGCTCATATCTTTTGACTGCGTTGCGTTCGAAGCTTTATTTTTCTGAGTTCTAAGGGACTGTAAACCTCAATCTCAAGTAAAATGGTCTTGACAGACGGACAGACGGACAACGAAGGGACTCTATAAGGGTTTCGTTCCTTTTAAGGAAAAAAAAAACCTAACCTAGAATTATAAAATTTGGCAGCTAGCAGGTACAGGTAGTACTAGTCTAGGAAAAATCAGAAAATTATACATTTGTGGTTAAATTCTAAAAAACAATAGCCTTAAAAGGGGTCAAAAATTAGTATTAAAGCCGCTAGTTCAAGTGAGGTATCGGATGAAACAGCTATGGCTAAGTTAGGCTTGAATTTCAGGAAAAGCTGCAGACCTCCAATTTTTGTACGGAACCCTCGGTGGATGAGAACGATTTGCGAATTGGAAAAAAAATGAATTAATTATTTTAATATTGTTATCTATTAGGCCGCTAGTGTATTATGTACAAGTATATCTATAGTAAATAGTCATACAGAATTAACCTCTTAGCATTTCATGGATTCACCGTGTCACCCACACATCTACCGTGTTGTGGGGTAAAGAGAAGAAAGGTGAGTTCAAGTATAGGATTTAGTATATTATATATAAGGAGAGTTGGCTGGTTCACAATATTCAAATAAGATTTTCAATGAAAAATTCTCCGATGAAATATATCACGAAGTACATTTAATTAACAATGTCACTCACGCACTTAAACTGCCATGATCAACGCAGCTAAACCACTTAAACTAGAAGGTATATTTCATATAGCCATTTAGGTAATATTGATTATAATTGAATGTAGAAGCACTTTGATACTATTCTGTAGGTACTATTCTATACATCTCAAGGATCATGTTTCGGTCACTTGACCATATCAAGGTAAATAAATATTTTAATTAAAAATGAATTATAAGTAAAATAATTTATGTCAGTGAGGCCAGTCGTGGCGCAGGGGCACAAAAAAGTGGTGTGACTGTAAAACCGACTGGTTGTGGGTTCGATCCCGCGGCGTTGAGTTCTGCCACTCAACACGCAATGCCTCCAGAGTTCGGCAGAAAGTGGGGAATGGAGTGTCTAAATACTAGGTTCTCTCTGCCTACCCTGCTGTGTGCGGGATACAGCGTGACGCTGATTTCAATTTATGTATTAACTCATACAAGTAAGCCAAATTTCAAATGTCTCCGTCAGCACAATATTCATAAAAAGAGGTCCAAAATTTTTGCTTTAAGTATTAATACATAATAGATATTGAACTTATTTTATTACATTGTAAAACAAGCTCAATATCTAACTTTGCAAAATTTATGATTTTACATTTGAAAGGTAATCGCAAAACTGAATTAAGCGCAAACAAAAAGTTTCGTGCTGCTGCATTTCATATCTTTGTATTGACTTGTTGTGTGTATTTGCATACATATTTGTCGCCAAAAACAATATGTTTTATAATAAGGGAATAATGAAGTAAGTTAGTTATAGTAGTTTTTTACACTATACTAGTGTCGACCTATAACTTCGCTTGCGTGGACTTTATTGCTTTTGACATGCTACTTCCATTTACCTCCTATTGTGATTAAATTTGCAGCTAGTAGGGAAAGCAGAATCTCCTAAGGACCGTTTACTTTCTACAGTTGTTCACAAAAAATAAATGGTTATTTACGAAACTATAATATTAGACCATGAGGCACAGTATTATACCTATCCAATGAGGTTACTCATAACAGAGCATATTAATGAAATTCATATATCACTCAAGTGTGTGACTGTAAACGCTACCTTTTGCATGTTCGATACCCACTTGAGAAAATTAATATTAAATATTTTTCATTTATACGCTCTGGTGTCGAGGCAAAGCGCGGCGTTGAGTTCCGCCACTCAACACGGAATGCCTCCAGAATTCGGCGGAAAATGAGGAATAAAATAGTAACTTGATTTCGGGATTTCGATAGAAGCACAAAATTTGATTGCCTATTTTTTACCACTAAACGATGACATGTATCAGACTTTCAGTATAAATCCAGTACAAGCTGTTAAATACACTAAATTACAAGTTTCTAAAAGAAATCTCAACAAATTTCCAAAAAACAAGGATTATTACAGAATACATACATACTATCGCCCAATATTAATAATCTATCTCCTACGTCAATCTTCGATTGTTCCATACATCTATCCAATCTAGAGATTGGATAGATGTATGGAACAATCGAAGATTGACGTAGGAGATAGATTATTAATATTGGGCGTAAATGAATTCTCGATTAAAAACTAATCAAGAAAAATCTAAAATCAACGCATGGATTAGTTCATGATAAAGCTACATTAATGTATGCAATCTGAAAAACCTCTAAAACTAAAACCTCGTATTATTTGACCACATAAATACTTTGTGACACAAAAATAGTTAATGTCCTTTCTCTCCAAATCTTGGCTAGTCTCGACTTCAGGTTTTTATGTATGCAAACATTAGTAACAAATAATAGGCAAGATTTGGTATAGACGGGTATTATCTCCTGAACACCACTACCTCATAGTACACTATTTATAAAGTAAAACTATACAAAGAGAACACATAAACTCTTGTAGTTATACACCTAATAGAAACAAGATATTGCAAAGATAGAAAGAAGTCCCTTCGATTTGTTATATTAGTTATGTGGAAATATCTCGGTTTTTATAGAACTATCATAAGTTAATTTATATAATGTATTCCAAAGGTAATATTAGTAGAGTCTTTTTAAATTCAGTTAGATCAGTCGTNTTTTTAAGTGTCCGTCTATCCATTTCAGTCAAAATTACTAAATGTACAGACAAAATATTTTTACTGTCTTATTATATATAGAGATAAACTAGAAACACTGATTAAAGCTATGTCAAATTACTTTCACTTTTGAGAAAATGCTTTAAGTTAGGATTTAAAGGTCTTCAGAGAATGGCTTTTCTGAATAGGGTTGGAAAGTTGGTTGGTTGGTTGCTGTGTGATCCCGGCCTAGAATAGGATCATCCTGGTACTGGTGGTGTCGTAAGAGGTGAGTAAAGTACGTGTGTTAGAGTCACGTCGCCAGCAATGGCAACACGCATGGGCAGACTCGACCATTTAAAACCGGCGTTAAATAGTGGCTTTATGCTACTGCGTTTCGCATCAGGTAATGTCGGGCTCCGGCGCCCAATTCACCTTGTCGGCCGGCAACGCACCTGTAGCTCCTCTGGTGTTGCACGGGGTCGTGGGTGGCGGTAATCACTTACCATCAGGTGACCGCACGCTCGTTTGCCTTGCCTTTTCCATAAAAAAAAGAGATGCGACAAACACAGTAAAAGATTTTTGAAGGAATTTGGTATTGCTCTTCGGTACGTCCAACTTCGGAATAACACACGACCGCCTAGAGGGCGAGGGTCTGGGAAGCACATGAAAGCGGGAGCGAAGGTAAAAGGATTATTCAGGTAATTAAGATTTTTTAAAAGGAATATAAGGATGTGCATATCACGGCGAAGTTAGATTGGGAGCCAATTAAGCTGAACTCGAAATTGGGAAACATGATCATACTTACGCAAGCCGTAAACAAAGCGTATGGCCAGATTGTGAAGTCGCTCTAATTTGTTAAGTAGCTCCTCAGTCTTTTTGGTCGTATTAGGAAGGAAGTATTAGAGACGTATAAGTTAGAACCCATTATAAGACCTAAATTTCTAACATTTTCACAAAAAGGAATTGTCACTCTCAAGTATTGAATAACAGGGACGGTATTCCAGTTGATTTTAGATCTGAGTCTGCTACTACCTATCATAATTCCCTGGGATTTTTTTGGATTGATTAAATGTATTCACCCAAGTTTGAATAGCAGACAGTTCGCTATTTAAACCTTCAATAACTGCAGGTAGATCATTTAAGTCACAGTGACGATAAAGTAGCAAATCATCAGCATACAGATGGAAGGGAGAAGTAATGACTCTAGAGATATTATTAATAGAAACAGAGAAAAGAAATGGGGAAAGAGATAGTCTGAATGCAAAAAATTGACTCAAATTTTGAGCCTGAGTTACTTCCCGAGTAAATATAGAACTTAGAGATCTCTGATTGTTTTGTCAGTGTTAAATCATTTTCTAAAAGAAATATATGAAATCGACAAATAGATAAAGTATGTAAATTACCATGAAATGTAGGATAATAGATACATATATTAAATAGTCCATTCAGTTGGAGTTACACATAAAATTATGATGGTGAAACGTAATAATCTTGTTTAAAATGGTTACCATCAAAACGTTTTTGCTATATAAATAAAAAATGACATTAAGAAACGGAGAACATGCACAGGAGTCAATTTGGAACAGAGTTTAATAACTTGATATTGATTTGATTTTAATTATAATTAAAAGAAGTCCATAGTCTGTACGGGGCATTGTCAATTAAGCATTAACAAGGATTGAGGAAAAAATTATAATTGATGATCGTCGTTATATATCCTAAACTGTTGCTTAAAATGAAAAATGATAAAAGAAATTCAAAATCATCTTTGAATACATATTTAACGGTACTTGACTTCATAGATTTATTAATTAATCCATTTTGAAAATATGGAATCTTGTTTGAATTGAATTTCGATTCTTGTCATGTCTTTAGTCCTACTCGCTAGATTAAGAGAAATTAATTGACGTAATTAGTCTCTCCAGCGTCACAGGAACAAAACCCAGTTCAAACATAGACTGAAAAATTAATTACCCTTTGTGTCACGCAGTCGGGAAAATAAATTTATATTAAATTAAAAGATTAATCAAAACGTAGATCAGAATTTATAATAGTTTTAGTAATTATTATTTATTATATATTAGTTAGACGCAGGACCACAAGTGTGTGACTGTAAACGGGACTGGTTTTGGGTTCGATCCCAACTCGAAGAAATGAAATATTTATGTAAATATATATTTTCAATTCTTCGCTGTGGTGTCGAACAAATGTGTCTTAACACTACGTTCCCTCTGTCTGCCCTGTTATGTGCGGGTTACAGCGTGAAGCTGATTTATTTACAAACACTACAAGAAATTTATCAATGAGAATCTAATGATTTATTTAAAAAAAAAATATGTTTGAAATTATACGCTATATGTTGGAAAAGTCTGAAAGGAGACCTATCGTGTATTCTGACACCTGACAGAACTAAAAAGATTTGATCGATACATACAATATGAATCATTTTAAAATAGGCTATTGCGAAGTTATCTATTTTATATAATGAATAAAATAGAAATGACCGCAGTTAAATTTAACAAAAATTTTGCTGCGGTCTTTTCTGGTTGCGGTTTTACCGTATTATTGAATATTATTTGTTCTTTGTCTGGTAACTACCATAAGATATATGTAGGTATGTATCTACAGATATTTATACATTGAAAATGAGTTATCTAAAGATAATAACAATGTTTTTTCTTTTTTTTTCGCTGAATTCTGGAAAATATGAAAATTTCATTGCAAAGCGCGGCATTGAGTTCCGCCTCTCAACACGCAATGTCAGATTTCGGCGAAAAATGGGAAACGGAGTGTCTTGTCACTAGGTTCCCTTCATGCTGTGTGCGGGGCAGCGTCACGCAAAAAAAATATAATTTGATAATAAATAACAGTGGAATATCGTTTCTGAGAAACGTATCAAAAATGTATTGACATAAGTCGTAACTTTTACAATGAAATCCTTTACAATATGGTTCAATTAAATATTCCTATTTAATATATACGTTCAAACACTAGTTACTAGAAAATATATTATCACTACTGATCATTAATACAAAGAATGTTGGAAAGTTAAGTGTGAATAAAATAAAATTTTCCTACATTCTTTAATTTAACTTTTATACTTGATTTTTAATTATAAATAATTTCTAGTAAGGCCAGTCGTGGCGCAATGTCACAAAGTATGAATGTAAACGAGACTGGTTGTGGGTTACATCCCCACTCGAGAAAATGAAATATTTATTTATATTTATATTTCCATTTCTTCGCTCTGGTGTCGAGGCAAAGCTGGCGTTCTGGCGGCGTTGAGTTCCACCTCTCAACACGCAATGCCTTCAAAATTAGGCGGTAAGTGGAAAACGGAATGTCTTAACACTAGGCCTCTCTGCCTACCCTGCTGTGTGCGGGATACAGCGTGAAGCTGATATAATTTAATTTGATTTATAAATAATTTCCATTTTTCAGATTGTACCTGCGTACCTAAATGAATAAAAGTCTACCTTGGTATTAAATATCAAGTTTCTAGCCCTTTACAACCGACGTCATACGATAGTTAGACTTGATTTTCAAAAATTCTAGTGCATACACATTTGTGTACTTTTCGAGACGCATCCGGCCTCGATCGATTGTGAGACTTATCCTTTCCTTGGAAAAAATACGCGCGGGCGTCTTGCGAACATGTTTGAACCTGTCAATCGCCCGTTACCACTGTGAAGGATGGCTGCGTTTTTTGGCGCTCAAACTCGCCCTGGTAAGTATTGGTTTATTCATAAAATAAGTGCAATTTCTATATTTTTTTGTATGATTTATTTACTTTAAGCAATGTTTTATATTCATATATATTTAATTTGAACCTAGCTTGCTTACTCATGTGTATATTGTGACTCAAAATCAAGGACGCACGATCGTATAGGTTAGGTGATAGGTACTAAATTGATATTCATATATTTTTGCACTTAAGCATAATTTTTCTGTACATATAATAATTTAAATAGTTTTTTTTTATTTTCAGGAAAGCCTCTCAGTGATGACCAAATTTCACAAATATTAGCAAATGGGAATAACTCAAAAGTCGAGGAATTTGCTGATAATGGTTAAGATATTGTTGCGAGGGTCTTAGATCACCTAGAAGAGAGTGGATCTGATTCTGGCGATAAATCCTCTGAAGTGGATGACGCACTACCACCTATCCCAACAACATCCAGAAGGAGGGAATCTACAAGAGGCATGTCACGCAGGGAAACGTCTAGAGCAAAAGGTAGAGGGACACGTGAGAGAGTGTGGGTTAAAACTGCCTATATAGACAAAACTTATGATTACTGCCTGCCTGCCTGCCTCTGTCGTCGTTAGTAAGAAAGGAATATTTTTGTTTTCTAAATGACTGATAATAATAAAGACTGTTTCTTTATTTAATTTTCATTTAATGTTAAACCATATCTCCATATTAGATAAAACTCATAAGCCCCACGTTCGTGAGGGTAGGTTTTCAGAAACCAGAGAATTCAGGATTTTTTTATTTATTTTTAACATGATACTTAGGAAACCATGAAAAGGTCATGTAAATTTTAATAAAGTCTGACTAAATTATTTTCTTCGGTTGTAAAGGGCTAGGTCATCTAGAAGTGGGTTTGGTTTTTCATGAGTGAGTGAGTCAGACAGAATAATATTTATTGATTTTTTAACGTTAATAGTCGTTTAAGGTAAAATTATTGATGCGATTCTTAATAATCCGGTTCGTGGAATATTCTTTTCCTTACGTAATCAGGTTGATTTCAGATGAGTAAGTGATTAGCTCCTTGCATCCTAGGTCCATGGTAGAGTTGCCACCTTTGAGCGCTGGACCTCACTCCGTTTTGTAACAAGTTGCGTCCCTACCAAGTGGACAGGTTTTAAGGCACCTGTGACTCGCCTTTCTCTCTAAGAAAAATTGGAAGAAAAAAGCCAGGAATAGGGCAGAATGAAGGGATATTCTGGACCAGGCCAAGGTCCACCTGCGGCTGTAGTGCCTTTGATGATAATAAATGTGCCAAATTCATGCATGTAGATTACGCTTGTGCTTGTCTAAATTGGTAAAGTTATTTTTCATTCGTATTTTCCAGATGTAGATATATTGGCAGTGAGAAACTAAGAGGAAAACAACAAAGTGCACTGTGAAAACCATACGTATAACCCAATAAAGTATAATATATTGTCCGAATATCAGAGAGTCTAATATTACTTGCATGACCGTGTGTTTATAGGGCACGAGTCACTCATTTCCGTAAATCTCCCAGATTCCGGTAGTTCAGAGCGAAAACTTGATTGTACACTTAATCGTCACTGGTAGAGTTTTGTTATTTTTAAAATAACAATTTATAACTCATGTATTCTATTATATAATCACTAAGGAAAAAGATAATATATATATTTTTGAATTATATTAATCTATAGGTACTAATATAGTTAATCTAAAGAGTTTACTTGGTCGTAGACGCTAATCTCAGGAACTACTGATATTCGAATTTCTAAATTCTTTTTGTATTGGATAAACGATTTATCCAGGAATGCTATATCATATCATGTTAATCTTGTATAGTACCTATACTTATCTAGTTATTAATTAATTATACACAAAAATTATACATTAGCGAAACATACAATTATGTATGTATGTTTTTTTATTATTAATATTGGAAGTAGGTAATAGCGGTCGGCTTGTCGTACAGTAAGTGTGCTATTATTATCTAGATTTAGTATCTGTTATATGAATCATATTTTGTATAGATAAATATAACAAATTCATATAAGCCAAATAAATTCAATAAATTATCTCTATATATAATAAGACAGTAAAAATATTTTGTCTGTACATTTAGTAATTTTGACTGAAATGGAAAGAGGGACACTTAAAAAGAATAAAAGAAAGCAAAAATATTTTTTTTAATTTCTTGTCTGCCTGTCTGTCTGTCTGTCGGTATTTATGTCCACATTTTTCTCTGAAAGTACTGAACCGATTTACTTAAAAACTTCACCAATTGCTTTGTTTTAACTCAACTTAACTATTAAAGTTTGGTTCATCAAAATCGGTTCATTAAAAAAAAGTTATCGTCATTTGAATGAACTCAAGGCATTAGTTTGCCTGCGAATGTTATATAGCAATCGCGCTGGTAAGATTCCTGGCTAAAGAATGACATTCGAAACGTCTTGGTTATATGACTGTTGATAAAAATATATATTTTTGAAGCACTATTATACAATATTTTATACAATAAAGTAAACAAAATTGAATTGTTAGTGGAGATTACCTTCATAAATCATAACAGTTAAGTTTAAATCGTAATTAATTCAACACAGAGATAAAGAACGATTTGATCTTCAAAGAGATATCAAGCAAATACATAGATTTTTTGGTTCGTTCGTTCGTTTGAAATAAATCTATATAAAAATGCCTAAAAACATCCTTTCTACGTGTACTCTGTAATAACTACATATTTACCAATTGTACATTTAGCTAATAATATGTGTAACTAATTTAAAAACTGTACAGGAGTTAATATGCAAACATTACAGTTATTTTACAAAGAATATTATGAATCCTTACCCAAATCAATAATTTAACATTTAAGGCTGTTTCTGAAGCAGTACATTAAATTATTAAGTGACATCAGCACATTTAACAGAGCTTTAAAAAACATAACATAGGTAAAAAGAACGTAATGTTACAAAAATATATACATATAATAAATAATTAGCTTTATGTATATTTTATGAATATCAAATATCAACATTGGTCGTATTTTTTAGTTCGAAACAATCAAAAATTCTTATAGAAATTACGATAATGTCGTAAAAAAATCATATTAGAATATTACAGATTAAAGTAATAAAAAAATCATATTAGAAGTCATTATAGTTGTCAATCAATTTTGTTTATTAAATCAATAATCATGTATTTTAAGCGACCGAAGCCGTGGGCACGCCGCTAGTATATAATATAACAGAAGAGAATATATACGAAATGAACTAGAAGCAACAGCAATATTTTTAATTACTACTACGTGAGTGAACAAGAAGGGCATTCGATATGACTATTGAAAAGTATTTTAATTAAAAACCAGAAACATTCCCTGGAGTTCTCGTTTTCTAATTCTTAACTGAATATTACGAAAGATGATTGATTACTTGTCATTTCGTTATAGGGTAACAGTGTGTCATAGTAAGGATATATCTTTACTCGACTACGCGACGCAAAGGATATTGAACGGCGCCGGTGGGAAAGGAATTTCTTCTTTTCCCATTTTTTATTCTAACATGAAATAATTAAGTCGTAGGTTAAATTAGATTAATTTAGGTTTAGACAGATTACTGTTCTTCTAACATCGAAAGTCTTTGATATATTTCAGTTTTAATTTGTATTTCCGTTTTTAAAAAATATATAATAAAAAAAGTAAAATTTAATAAAAATGAGTACATATATATATATATATATATATATATATATATATATATATATATATATATATATATATATATATATATATANAAATCACAAGATCCTTCGAAGCTATGTAAATGCAACAAGACTTTTGAAGTACCTTGTTTCTTTAGCTATATAATATCATTCAAATTCACCGGTACCATAAATTGAACCACCAGGTCCCAAAATTGGACTAAATCTTAAATTATAGGAATAATTAGAAATTAGTAAAGGAAAGTTATAATTACGAATCATTAGTATTAATATTTATTCTTTAAACATTATCAACACTTTATTTAGGAACATTTTTACGTTATTCAGTTTTGAAAATATTTCTAAAACAATAAAATATATGAAGTCAATTATGAACAAAAATACTTATTTATACTTTTTATCAAATCTTTAATTTATTGAAACGAAATTGAAGTCTTATAAAAATCAATAAGTACACTTCTTAATGTTGCAACAATAGCTTAGGCTTTCGATAATAACATCAGAATCATCTGCATATATTGGACCGGTACAATTAAGGATCTTGAGGGTGGTCCAATATACAGACCTTGGTAATATTATGGTTCGCAACAAAAAAATTAATCATAACCCCTAAAGATTTGTATTATTTTACTAACACATTAAACACTATAAAATGTGTTTCCCTAAGTAATATTTAACGAAATTGTAACTTTCCTTCACGTTCAAGAATATCCTTAGCCAATAAGCTCAAAAATAATACTAGTACACTACAAAAACAATTTATTAGCGTCACGGCTATAATGCGTGTTCGACGTCAATACAAAATGGCGGAGTGTTAGTGGCACTACCGTCGCATATTGTGGTGTTGCCAGAAAAATAAAATGAAGTTAATTGACTGAGATATAGCATCGGTCCAAATTAAGCGCCGGTCCAATATTGGTTACCCTCCCCTATATATAATATATATATATAATTGCGTATTTTCTTAACCCTCTAACTGCAACCCTCGTAACTTATATATGTATGTTTGTTACTAAATGGTGTTGCACATATCAAACTGCTGGATCGATTTTGATGATTCAGTAAGTGACAATAAATACAGAAGTCATATTGTCGAAATGAAACAAAAATATTATTATAAAAAAGTAGCAGCAGCAGCAGGAACTGTATAGAAACTAAACTAACCAATTTAAGTCACATACTTAAATTGGTTATATATTCCTGTAATCCTTAGGATTTAATTGTTTGAAGAACGACTCAGTCTTGTTATTTTCTTTTTATTTTTTATGCTGGTATCTCCTTTCTTTACAATTATTTTTTATTTCACGCTTTTTTGTTAGAACATTTAAGTTTCATCATTAGATTTATAACACTGAAAACAATTTCACAATCATATCATTCATAATGCAATGCGATTTACTAAATAAATAAACGTTCAAGCCGGCGAAGCCGCGAGTGTATCAATAGTATCTTATTGAAATTACTGCGAGAAATGAAAATTCACTTTTGAATCCAGAGCAATTTGGCTGCCATTACCTACTAGTATACTTATTACCTATATAATGTTGTAGACTATACCGTATATAGCTTAGATGGTATGGTAAATGAAGCTTTGCTTAAGCTGAATTAGTTTGCGTACTTTAGATTATCTCAGCATATTCCTATTATGACTAGTATTACTTCTCTTTACATTACAACGTACTAATACGTGCATTTAGATTATTTTTCATCATATATGGAAATTAGGTACTAACAATCTGTACATATAATAAAATTGTAACTGATCGGTTTCTGTACATGGATAATAAATGAACATATCTTTTATTATAAAAAAAATTAATACATGGTGTAAAAACCAAAATAATGTTTTTTTTTTATTTTTATCGGTATGACAAAATTCGTGGCGCAGGGGCACAAAACGTGACTTTAAAATCGACTGGTTGTGGGTTCGACCCCCACTCGAATATTTAGTTACATTTATATTTTCATTTCTTTGCTGATGAGTTCCGCCACTCAACACGCAATGCCTCCAGAATTCGGCAGAAAGTGGGAAACAGAGTATCTTAACACTATATCCTCTCCGTCTACCCTGCTGTGTGCGTTTGTGGGATACAGCGTGAAGCTGGTTGAATTGGATTTGATTTTAATTTTGTGTGTTTGGTAATGCACGCTAACTTAAGGAACGGCTTAAACCATTGAAATGTACGTCTCACTATTTCACTTCAACATATAGTGTTTGTTTTATTTCAATCGGTTCATAAATAAATAAGTTATATCAATTAATATATAGTTCGACAAAATTGCTACAATCTTTTAATTAATTTTTATTAGATTAGCTGAAACTTTTAATTAGATAAAACTAATAGAAACTACAAAAATAGAAACTCAACATACAATAATAATAAAAAAACAAGAACTATAAAAATAACTTAAGTTAGAAAGCTCCACCTCCAGCCGGTGCTGAGTATATTAACTGTTTTTATAAACTTTTAAAGAAAGCTACTTTTTACAAATAAAAAAAATTACATATAATTATTTTTCTCGCTAAATTCAAATTTTAATGTTTTCTTTTTTTTGTCAGCTTCACGCTGTATTCCGCACATAGCAGAGTAGGCAGAGGGAACCTAGTATTAAGACATTCCGTTTCCCACTTTCTGCCGAATTCTGGAAGCATTGCGTGTTGAGATGGCAGAACTCAACGCCGCGCTTTGCCTCTACACCAGAGCGAAAAAAATGAAAATATAAATTTAAGTAAATATTTTATGTCCTCGAGTGGGGATCGAACCCAGAGCCAGTCGGTTTTACAGTCATACTTTGTGCCCCTGTGCCACTACTAGGCTCTAAAAAGTATATTATCTGCTTGTATCGAATTGAAATAGGCAAACGTTATACGTATAGTGATGTGAGAGTTCGGCTTAGTATCTTGCAATAGTATTACCAAAGTGCACTGTACTAATGCTCAGCTTAACAGAGCTTTGTAAATGTAAAGTCAAAATAAACTACGGTTTCTGTAATAAATTTTAGTAAAAAAAAATAATTTAGTAAATAAAGTAACATTGGTTAACTGAAACAGTTTTGATATCGTTGCTTACGGTCAGAACGTAAAGTGTTCTAACCAAATAACTGATCTCGTTGCTCATATTGCAGAGTACTGTAACGAGGACGATGAAATTTTGTGTTAATAAATTTCAATCAAGAGCTCCTCGATGATTTTCAAATATAATTGGGCCCAATAAGTGGTTCAATCGGTGTTTACCAATATGTACTGTTTAACTAGTATAAATCAAGTAAATAGCACAAAAACAGAAGTTTGGCCGTTTTTGATAGCTTATAAAAAATGGAAAAAACATTTGGTGTGGAGCTCTAACAGACAGGTGAAACTTGAAAAAAAAAATAAAAAATGGCCTTACCTAAAATGGTATAGGCTAGCTAACGTTAAAACGTTAAAAAATGTGTTTGACGCTAGTAAGTTGAAAAATCCTGGATCAAAAATATTTAATTTTGATCTTCATCGATCGCTATTGTAGTGGCGCTTTAGCAAAAGTTGCATAGTCTGATGAGCAATTTTGCCTGAGATTTAAAAATCGGAGGTCAGTAACATTTACTATGTAACTTATAGACAAGCTAAATCATAAAAAAAAAAGATATGGCCTCTGATACAAAGATTATTTAACCTGATGAATATTTGTCAACATAATAAATTGCTGACCGTGAACATTTAATGTGGAACTCTAATGGCCCACTCTCACTACGAAAAGTAATTAAAGTTCCTTAACTTTCACAAAATAAATAGATGCGAGTGTTTAGGCATCGAGTAAATTATAATAGAAAATTCGGCGTTATTAAAATCTATATTTTACTGCTCATGGACCTAGAATTATTATTAAATTTGGCCAAAATGAGAACTACAGTATAAGAAAGGAAAAAAATCTAAATGTATCACGTAAAAAAAATATTTTACAGTTTAGAAGCCCCATACCATATGTTTGTCTTAACTCACAATCATGAAATTGTTACGGAACCTCCGATGGCCGAGTGCGTCTCGCACTTGACATTTTTTTTAGGTATTTACATAACGCAACGTAAACTTATACATATATAATATTATAGAAGTTACTACTATAATATATTATTAGACTTATGTAACTGATATCCCAAACTCCTTTAAAAATATTATTTAATAAATAATGCCTTGGCTCGTGATGTGTCTAGTGGTTAGAACCCTTTATAGTTGTGATCGTGAAGAACCCAAAATCTTTTAGAGATTCAGAGGTAACAGTATTAAGAATTTTATATTATGCCATTAGAAAGTATCGCTTTAATAAGATATTTGCCATCAGAAGTTGTTCTTGTGTCAGTTATTTAGACAACTGGAAACTCGACAATATAACATTGTCATAACTCGAAGCTCGTCCGAAGAAAAGCCAAGAGCGCGTCCTATCTTCCTCTCCACTATAACTGCGAACTAGTTATAATAAAAGGAAGAAAGAGTACGGGCACCGCCCCGCCCCTACACCGTGAGTTCCGACCAGACCGTGGCTTTACAGTCATCGTTGAACCCTCCGAGACGTTTGTGTGTGATCTTTCCGAAGGTACTTGTTACGCTTGTTTATATTAAGATTGTATTAGAATAGTGATTCGTGATGTTGATTGATTTGTGAGATCAATATAAGTCGTTGAACGAATGCACTACCGCTAGGCGGCCGATATGTTAAATAAACGCACGGCACACAACCCACAGTAGTGTTTCGAACCGTAGGCGGACACTACTACATACACCAGAGTTCCAGGACATAAAATAGCACCACACACCTACTAGTCGTATACCAAGTCGTAGAAGTGGTATATAATATGTCAATGACCAACGCCATACAAGCACAGCTTACGTATCGCGAGCGTACTGCGAGACGGCATCAGCCACGACATTGATAATGTCGCTATAACAGTTCGCATAAGCTCATCACGTTAGCCTCCGCGACATCAAGCAACATTCAATATTATAATATGAATCCAAGATAACTTTGATCCACAATATATGTCGCTCCTACACATATATTGCCTTTATAAGAAATTCGATCCTAAAAGATCGTGCCGTCGACGATAGGCTTCGAATTATTATATTATATTTATAATATACTTGGTACGAGTCTTTATGTGCATCATATTTATTAGTACCGTAGTACTTAAGAGTTCGACTCGACCGCTGCCTTCCAGCATCACCACCACCTATATAGACAGAACGACGGTCGCGACACTCGGGACGACAATACTCGTCTCGATTAATTTGGTATTAAAAATATATAGTGTGTGTGTATTATTCATAATTAACTATGTTATTTATGTGTATTCTCATGCATATTTTATTTTATTTGTTTATTTAATTTTAACTTATATCCGAGGTACATACTGTTACACTTACCATAGACAGTACCGATCTTATTTGCCAAGTGACGAGCGATTGCACCGTCGCACAGGGAATCGAAGCATGCACTCAGTGCCCTTGCGCAGGCGCTCGTTCCAATCTATACAAACAATTTTATTTTTATTACTTAAGTAAATTATTTACAAAAGCGCGACGTTGAGTGCTCAACATGCAATGCTTGAAAATTTAGCGGAAGGTGGGGAACTGTCTCTTAACACTAGGTTTCCTCTGCCTACTCTGTTATATGAGGAATGAAAAAATATATATTTATTTATTTATTTATATATACTTTATTGCACAAATTACAAAAAAGAAAAATATACAAAAGGCGGGCTTAATGCTAAATAGCATTCTCTACCAGCCAACCTTGTCAAGTGTGAGAATAAGTCTGTAGGTGTGCAGAAGTAAAATATACCTATATATACATACATTAATATCCTATAAATACATAATTATACAAGTAATATAATATATAATAAAAAAATATAATTATGTTAATATAATATCGATATTCTAAATAAACTACAAAAAAAAACCATATACATACATAAACCATACCAATATATACAAATAATTACATAATAAATTTAATAGATGAATATTATATATTTATACTACTTTTTTAAAAAAATGCTCTTAAAAAATTTATGTAAATAGTTCATATAATTTAGTGTATATTGTTATTAAGGTTGGAGAAAATAATCTTGTTCAAAACTATGAGTCATATGAGACGTCCAATAGTTTGAAAAATACAACAGATTATACAATATTGATAACTATTAGTTATGTTTTGAGAATGATAAGTTACAATTAATTCATTTTGTTCAAGAATAATTGTTATGATTTTATTTATTATTATGAAAGATCTCAGATCTAGGAAGGTTCATTCTTCTAATATCTTTGAGGCTTAGCCTTTTAAATAACAAAAGGTATTCCCTTAAAGATAAATGTCTCCAGGGTTCTTCATAGAATAAAGATTATAAAGAAAAATGATAAATTATGAAAACAAGCTCGGTTGGTGTTACGCAAAATGAAAGCTAATTTGCTGAATATTTACTGTGTAATATCGATATACACGACATTATTTTTCTGTGTTTACATTATCTCTTCTTTCTATATTAGAAAACAAGAAAAAATATATATTGCGACTAAAATCTTTATGTAGTCGATATATCCAATATAGTTAGTTATCAGTCTATATTTTTCTCTGCTCCAGCAAAGTAATATTTGTTAAGAGAAATATAATATAGTTATTATAAATAGATTCTTTATGTTCGTATATCGGATGTAGATAGATCGGTAGGAGAAAATATAAATGTAATAAAATTCCATGACAGAACACAGATTACAATAGTTCTTCTAGATATTACCTGAGGACCTAGTGTTAATCTCAGCGCACTGCGTGTTGACTCTCAACGCCGCGTTTTGCTTCGTTACCAGAGCGATGAAAATGAAAATATTAAATATTTCATTCTCCCGAGTGGGAATTGAACCCCTTACTGTCGCGCTTACAGTCGCTCACTTGTTCCCCTCTTGTTTTTTATTCTACTAATATTTCAATGCAATATAGACATCGAATGAAATCTTACCAAATATTCAAGCACCATATTCCAGCCAATCACGAAAGCAATGAACTCGCCCACCGTGACGTACGAGTACGTATAGGCAGATCCGGTCGTGTTAGGGACTCGAACTCCGAACTCAGCATAGCACGCCCCTAAGATTATACATAAAGTCATTATTTTGTCATATATTCAAAAAGAAAGAGAGTAGATATACTTCTTACTACAATTTTGTAAAAGGCATTAATTATAGTTCACGAAAGCTTATGACACGTTTTAAACATTTCAGAAAACTTTGGAAATGAATGAAAAATAAAGAATGTCAGAAATTAATTCAGATAGAGTATACCCATTGCTTTCACAGTTTACTAACTATTTACTATTAATAATATCTCGAAAGTATCAGAGCATTCTGACGGCTTACCAGTTACACACTTCCATCAATTCATCAATGAAGGTAATTCAATGTATTGATTTAGCTGTCTTTGTTTCCAGATAAAACACTTTATTTATCTAGAAATTGAAAAAGAGCTTGAAAGAAACGAATAATTTTTTTCTCGAAAATGTAAAATGTGATTATTTAAACAAAATAAATAATAAAATTATTGATTGAACGCAATTTGCCAAGCACGACGCACGCACACATAAACCTATCAAAGGGAAACCGAGTCCGAGTCGTAGGTATTGGCGGCAAAGTTCAAAGATGATTAACCTTCAGTAGTATTTTTGTAGTAGTATGTGTTTACGTTATTGGTATCTATGCGTAACTGCGTCGCACGAAATACAGGTATGGATAATCATCGTGAAATGAAAAAAAATCCCACCTCTAAACTGTTGAGGTATCTTAATTAATTTCTTTAAGTATGGGTTTAAAATATTTTACCCTATATGCTGTTCCCGTAAAAGGCGCGCTGATACTTCCACCTTGTATAAGGTGTGTCCAAAAATTAAGGTGACTTTTACATAGCGTATTTTTTTGACACAAAATGAGACATGTTTTGTTTTTCCAGTAATACAGTTTTTATTTCCTCAATAATTGCAAATCTTCGCCATTTCATAGATCTTTTCAGTTTTGGGGAAAAACAGCAAAATAGCGAATCTGGTGAAAATGATAGCTCTGATGATTGTCGTGTTGTTTTTGGCCAAAAAAATTTACACAAGAAGAACCAGTGAATGAGCAGTGGATTACCGTAATGCAAAGGATATAACCAAAAATTGCATGACATGAGCCGACAGATATGCAAACATCTTCAGCAACTTTTCTTATGGTGAATCGACTTTTAAAACATTTTTCTTCACAGCTTCGATGATAGCTTCTGTTGTTGATGTGAGGTTCGTTATTGACATCTTCACGGCCCTCTTAGAAGAGCTTGTTTCATTAGAAAACATGTTTCTATAGTTAGAACAAACTCACTCTGCACCACTGTCAACGTTTGTTTTAGAGCAGTTGATTTCATTTTTTACAGAAAATTTGAATCGATGTCCTCAAAAGGAAAAAAAGACCCTATTAGATAGTGATATATAGATCTGAACAAACGGACAAATAGACAACAAAGTGTTGTTGTCTGTTTGTCCGTCTGTTAAGACAATTTATCTTGGATCCCATGGGGGTATCAAGTTGAAATTAATATCAAATATTCATATCTACGGTGCTTTAAATTTGTCATGTTTCTTCGTCGCGTAATTAAAACCTATAGAGTGTTTCCTGTAGATCTACAATAATAAAATTTTGTAAGAATTGAGAGTTTGCATTGCAAGTAAAGGAAAACGTATCCGAATCGATATTACAGATAATAGTCATTATTTTATACAAAATGAGGGCATATATCCGTGCAAACTTAAGGTTGTGCAACATTTATAAGTTGAAATTCTCGTTGAAATACAATCCTAAATATGATAAGGAACTCTCAGTGTGCGAGTCAGACTCGCACTTGACATAATAATAGAAAATCACTAAACATAATAAACCACGTCTAACCTATTGATCTATTAAAAATAATGTACAAATTTAGAGTTTTGATTAACAAGCTTAGAGTTTAGATTTTATCCCGAGTGAACACAGAACTCGGCACCTATATAACTCTCATATTGCTTTGGCAGTGAAATCGAGAACAACGCATTACTTAACACTTAACTTGGTTCTCATGTCACATTTATATGTTTTATGATACATCGCGATATCGTGACCATTTGTATAGAATTTTAATACTATATATCATTAATACTTTATTATTTTTAAAATCGATTAATAGTTTACTAGTTAGATCGATTAATAGTAGACTAATTAGTTTACTAGTTATGAAGGGCACAAAAATAGCTTGAAATAGTTAGTGTAAAATACACTTTGTGCGTTTCCAGATTTTTAACTTGGCTGGACACGCTGGCGCGTGTCATGAACTAAGTATGCTACGTACTTGAAACTCCAATCACACGATCTGTTAAAAACAAACTAAATATCCTACGTACTTGAAACTACGAATATACGAGTAGATATGTTCGTGACATGTGTAACTAACACAACAATAACAAAAAATCGATAATCGAATGCACGTTAATCGAGAAATTTGGAAAGTCACCTTACTATTTGAACACATTTTAAATAAAATTAAAGTGTTATTCCACACTATTAGGAAAGAAAAATATTTTTTAGAAAACGTATAAAATTTTAACGTAGCGGGATTTGAACCCGCCTCTCTTGGAAACTTTTCAAGCGCTCTGACCCATAAGCCATACGTTTTCATCAAGGTACGTCGAAATTCTACATATTCTTTTTTTGAACACACCTCGTAGTAAAACACCACAGGTATTC
Organism: Heliconius hermathena; assembly: GCA_013403705.1. Lineage (NCBI taxonomy): Eukaryota > Metazoa > Arthropoda > Insecta > Lepidoptera > Nymphalidae > Heliconius > Heliconius hermathena. Next base: position 44,168 of record JAAIXJ010000284.1, read on the forward strand.
GAACGGTTTCGCTTCATAAATCGCGTGTTATAAACGTATGTTTATTTTAGAATTTAATGTCGTATATTATAAATATATTTTATTTAGGGCTTCGCCCCGTATTCACATGAAAATAACTAAAAGTTGTATGTGAGACACGAAATATTTTAAGTGGCTAAGGTAATTATGACCGACCACCGTAGGTTACAGTGTGTTACACATAAATAGTGAATAATATAATGTAATATATATAGCTTTATATTCTATCAATAAAATATGAAATATCCAACACAAAAAGATTTTTTCAAATGAAGACTAGTCGTGGCACAAGGGCGCAGACGTGCGTTTGTAAACGTGACAAGTTGTAGATTCAATTCCTCGAGAAAATGAAATATTTAATATTTTCATTTTAGCTCTGGAAATAAGGCAAAAGGCGGCATTGAGTTTCGCTACTCAACACGCAGTGACTTCATAATTTGGCGGATAGTGGGGAACAGCGTAAAGCTAAAAAAACCAGTAGTTCCTGGGATAATCCGCACTAAGTCAGACAAATTCTTCTGTTTTATAGTATTACAGTATATACGTATATCATACTAGAGGCCCGTTTGCGGTTTCCCTATTTAATATACAATTATAAAATGTTGGGATTTTTATATGGACGTGGTAGGTAATCAAGCGCAGCAATTGTGGTCTTTCCCACGTGCATTTCGATTCTGCGAGAACAACACAGCTAATAGAAAAGCACAGTTATTTTGAAATAACAGGCAGTTATTTAAATTTTATTTATATGTTAGATAAATAATATTTGCAATATGTAATATAAAAGTATAGATTATTTAAACCTAACTTAAATATTGTACGAATTAAAGGAAAAAACAGTTCCTATAATATTTAGAGACAATATCAGACGATCCAGTTTACCGCAGAGCTCCAACAAATCTGGAGTTTAATATTTGCTAATGCTTTGTAATTTGAAAATTTTAATTCTGTGGTATAACTACATTGTATGTGTGTGTGTGTTTAATTCTGTATTATTATTGGTATTGAGGCCGGTCGTGGCGCAGCGGCATGAGGTGTGACTGCAAAACCGACTGGTTGTGGGTTCGATCCCCACTCGAGGAGATGAAATATTTACTTACATTTATATTTCCATTTCTTCGCTCTGGTGTCGAGGTTAAGCGCGGCGTTGAGTTCTGCCACTCAACACGCAATGCCTCCAGAATTCGGCAGAAAGTGGGGAACGGAGTGTCTTAACACTAGGTTCCCTCTGCCTACCCTGCTGTGTGCGGGATACAGCGTGAAGCTAATTTTTTTTTAACTACACTGAATAATTACACAACTGATATTTATTAATTAAAATTGTAAAATACACTGTCCAATGGAAACAGTATTATTGAAATGGAATTATTCAGTAACTTATAATGACTATAGTAAACTAGTTACAACCTTACATAAATTAGACTTATAAATATTTATAAAATAACTCTCACCAGAAAAGATGCTTGCCATAGCAGCTATAATGAAGCTAAGAGCTACTCCAGGCCCGGCGAACTTCCTGGCCACCATACCCGCCACCAGGTACATGCCTGTACCGACGCAGGACCCCACTCCCAGGGATGTTAAATCCACTGTTGTGAGGCAGCGCTGGAGGAAAAAAGATAGTTTTAACAAAATGGCTGATCTATTTAAAAGGTAAAATCCGATATCGCTTATTGTCAGGTCATTAATTAGTTAATCTGTATGATATATCGTGCTAATATAATGTACTGTGTCAATCAGTAAAAATAATATATTAGTTGATATAATATTAATACAATATCTAAATATATTATAATTATAAATCAAAATATATTATTACATTGTTACTATAACCTACATACATAATATATTAAATTAACATTTATAGCTTATCACAAAATTGGGTAATGATAAATAAAGTTTAAAATCATTAATTTAAATTGATTAATGTGTTACGAATTTTTGTAAAAATTTTATCAATGATATATATGAGAGATATGAAGCCATATTATCTGCTATATTATATTATAATAGTAAATTGAATTTTCAAATTTCAGCTTTTTATATTATTCGGATAGAAATGGTCGCTATGTTAGGATTTATGATTGACCTTTGTGTCTAGACCAAAGCCAAAATAAAGAACCCTAGCTGATATTTTATAAATTATATCATAATGTTAAAATAAAACGTTACTGATGCCGAAATACAATGTTATTAGTAGAAGAATAACGTATCTAATTAATTATTGTATCTCTTGATAAAATCATACACGTCAAGACAATAGCTACAATAACATTCTTTATTTCTTTTCCAGTCAATCCTCTATATTATGTCTTGTACAATATATATCTTATATACGTATGTAACAGCGTTACCAGACGTCCCGATTTTGGCGGATATTATGGCCCAAAATTAGATCTCCTTGTTATTTATTTTTTTTAATTAGTTATTAGTTAAAATCTGGCAATGTAACGAATCTTTTTTTTTCAGCTTCACACTGTATCCCGCACACAGCAGGGTAGGCAGAGGGAACCTAGTGTTAAGACACTTCCTGCTGAATTCTGGAGGCATTGCGTGTTGAGTGACAGAGCTCAACGCCACGGTTTGCTTCGACACCATAGCGAAGAAATGGAAATATAAATTTATGTAAATATTTCATCTCCTCGAGTAGGGATCGAACCCACAACCAGTCGGTTTTACAGTGGCACACGACTGGCCTCAGACATGTAACGAGTCGCTGCTATGTAACGAGTACGATTGCTCGGAAATGTTACACGCTTTGATATACACGAATTAAGATTTAATATAATCGTTTTCACTAAATTTTATAATATTCTAGTAATTCACACCTCGTGGTAATTCTTTGAACTAAATTTAAAAGTAACTTCTAAATAAATAAAAAGGTTAGGAGAAAGAGAGGAGGAAGTTAAGTTTTATAAGAAAATTTTATAACGTTATTTCATTACAATCCATACGTTATAAAAGATATTATTAACCTATTGTATACCTAATTATAATTATAAACACACGCTTTATTAATATTGTGGCCATGTTGTCAGTAAATTAAATTCACTAACAAAATAAAATAAGATATAATATATATATATATATATATATATATATATATATATATATATATATATGTATTTTAGACTTATCTTATAGATAAGAAAGATAGATTTATGAGAAAGTCTACAATATTAAATGAAAAATGTTTGTCTCTCAGATGTTAAAATGAAATGTTTACGTCCAGGAGTCATGGTATTGTAGGTATACAGAATTCACCTCAAGTGAGAATAGAATACATGTACCATAGTATAACAATAACACCCCGTTTTTCACTTTCAGGCAAATTCGAAGCAATGCGTGTACCCGCACACAGCAGGGTAGGCAAAGGGAACCTAATTGGTAAGAAACTCCGTTCCCCATTTTCCGCCGAATTCTGGATGCATTGCGTATTAAGTGGCGTTATTTAACGTCGCGCTTTGCCTGGACACCAGAACGCAGAAATGAATTTTTAATAAATATTTCAATTCCTTGAGTTGGGATCGAACTCACAACCAGTCCCGTTAATAGTCACACTTTGTGCCCCTACGCCACGGCTGGTCTCACTTGTTGAGTGGTGGATTTCAACACCGCGTTTTGTTTAACACGGACCAAGAAATTAAGCTTTATTTTTATCGAGTGGCAATTGTTTTATTATGATTTTACGCAAATACTTACAGAGAGACGCTGTCTGGTTGGCACAGCGATCTCTTCACCTTCAGCATCTCTTGGATCCCGGGTACGGATCAGCTTTGTGAAGACATTATGGCCGTCGCGGCGTAGTGCAGCCCAATCCACTTCGCGCAGCCTTTTCATATCTGACAACAATAAAGCCGTAATTATTTTATATTCACTAAATACAAAAAACTTTTATAAATAATTCATTAGAATTTGTTGCATAAAAATTGAGGATTTTGTTGCATAATAAAAAATATATTATTAAATACTGTCACGGATTGTCATGTCATATTAATCCTATCCTACTAATATTATAAGCGTGAAAGTTTGTGAGATTTGATGTTTGTTCCACTTTCAGACAAAAACTTTGTAGTAATATTATAAGCTTGTACATCAGAATAACACATGCTACAATTTATGTACAGATTTTATATAATTTAGCTATAATGTAACAATACATTGAGGGTGAAGTCGCGCTTGAGTTGCTGGACGAATAAGTTTTTTTTTTAATGGAAAAGGACCAGGCAAACGAGCGTGCGGTTCACCTGATGGTAAGTGATTACCGCCGCCCACGACCCATGCAACACCAGAGGAGCTACAGGTGCGTTGCCGGCCTTTAAGATGGATTGGGCGCCGGAACCCGGCATTACCTGATGCGAAACGCAGTTGCATAAAGCCACTATATCACGCTGGTTTTAAATGCCGGGAGTGGTAACGATCCAGTCGAGTCTGCCCATGCGTGCCATTGCTGGCGATGTGACTCTACCACCACCACCAGTACCAGGATGATTCTATTCTAGGCCGGGATCACACTGCACTTGCTAAAATTGTTTTTTTTTTTAGTAAAATTTTATTTAAAAAGATTTATATTAAAGTAATAAAAAATATTTAAAGCTTCAGTTCATTCGTAAACTAGATGCTCTTCAATCTATCCCTGCGGCCTGTACTCGTATGTATATTTTTATTTAGTTCCAACCACTCTATATAAACTCAGTTTACTTCAGACCGCGTATAACGATTTGTTTATTGTATCATATTTTATAGTCTACTTTCACTGTGCTAGTCAAAAGTATTAAAATATATTGAGTACTTTAATTTTGATATTGTTTTCTATTTTAATTTACCGCGAAGCTATCAACAAATATAAGTTAGTATCTATTTATGGGTGTAAAAGTTTTATTATTATAATATAAATCCTGTCCATTCAACATGTTCTTATTTTAGTTTATAGAAAATAAATAGTATGAATTTTCTAAATATAATAATTTCAAACTTTTCCGGTAAAAGCGACATTTCCGGTGTGATTTAAAAAAAAAAAGTAAAAAGTAACCTACAATCTACGAAACTCAATAAACACTATATTCTTTACTAAATAAGAGTTAATAAAACAAGTATCTTTTACAAACTATATAGGTACGTATAACTAGCCAAGACCAATTTAAATTTAGATGACAAATTTTAATAAGGAATTAAAAATTTAACAAGTTGAAAAATAGTTACCAAACTTTGATCTTCCATATAAAAAACTATATATAAACGCAGGGGCACAAAGAGTGACTGTAACGCGACTGGTTGTGGGTTCGATCCCCACCCGAGGATATGAAATATTTATTTAAATGTGTATTTCCATTTCTACGCTCTGGTGTCGAGGCAAAGCGCGGCGTTGAGTTCCGCCACTCAGCACGCAATGCCCCTCAGAATTTGGTGGAAAGTGGGGAACGGAATTTCTTAACACTAGTCCCTCTGCCTATCTTGCTGTGTGCGGTATACAGCGTGAAGCTTAATTTTTTGAATTAATGAATGAATGAATTTTTAAAATTAATTTATGTGCTTATAGATAACACTGAACAATACAACCCTATAAACTAAGTCTAAGGCCTAATTATATCGTTCTATATTACTTTTGACAAAATTCTAAACTGGACATTTTTTTCTTTTTAGCTTTTTATGTAATCGGGATTTTATTTCTTTATTAATTTATTTTTTTATTTACCATTTTTACGAGTATATTTATAGTTTTTTTTAAAAAAATGAGTTTTTATTATTGTGTTGAAGGAGTTATGATCGTGAGGATTTCAACCCGATCTCTAATTACACTAGGCTATCGCTGGTACTTTCTATGCGGATTGTTTTTCGTTTTTCAGCTTCACGCTATATGCCGCATGTAGCAGGGTAGGAATAATAAATGAAGAATTTGCATTTTTGTTTCTTTTAAATTTGTTAGTAATTTTAATATATTAATACCTATTTAAGCTTACGTACCTACATTCAGCAGTCGTCGCAACAGGCTGATGATTTTAAAAAAAAGGACAGATTTTAATAGTAAATATGTATATATCGATGTCTCAATAATTTCGTTTTTTTATTTTAATTTTTTTTTTATTAACTTTGAATTAATGAAAATATTATTTTCTACAATTTCATTTTTGTATAAGTTTATGCGTATAAAGTAAATAAGCCAATTTCGGTTTTAATTAAAACAAATATATTTTTATAATTATTTTAAGTGTTGAAATAATTTACTTTGTTTTACTATTAATACATATTCATATATATATTTACTCTATAACTCAATTTAATAGTGTGCCTTATCAAGTACTTCTACTGTTTATCATATGACTATGTTATTAGTTTTTTCAGCTTCAGGTTGTATCGCGCATATAACAGGATATACAGGGAAATTTCACTACGAACCACTTTCCGTCGAATTTTTGAGGCATTGCAAATTGAAGGTCGGAACTCAAGACCGCGCTTCTGCTTTAATACCAGAGTCAAGAAATAAAAATATTAATAAATAATAATTAATTTCCCCGAGTGGGGATCGAAAGAACAACCGTCGCGTTACAGTCAAACCCATGTGCTCCTGCGCCACGACGGCTTCGTCACTATCCCTACTTTATATATTTATTTAATCTAGTGTCTTATCAAATACAAGCTTGACAATTTACGACAGATTCCCACTGCTGCTTATCATATGCCTAAAAGTAGACACATATGTACACGGTTGTGCTCTATCACCATTCTGGTCACGCACTTGTTAAGTAATATATGGATGCGTACGTTTCAAGTATATCCACCAATTCAAACATTTCCATGCATTTATATTACTCTGAATAAATATAATTTTAATGTTTTTCCCTAATCTTAAACCTATACAAAATTACATAATAGCCTTCATACATATTATAAGGCAAATTAAATTAACTAAAGTGATAGATTAGAAGGTAAAAACACACAAAGTAGAATATTACACGAATAATTTTGAAATATATTTTGATCCCTTCACAACTCATATTTAGTCTAAATGCATGAAATTTGATAGATTGGGATTATTCTGATGATCTTATAAGATATATAAGCGCTAGTATACAAACTAAGTTGGACGACCTACGAAGTCGAAGACAAACACATATTTTTCAATATTGAACTTGGGTCTCTTTTCATATTTATGTTTTTATGAGATATGAAATTAATTCATTTCTATCCTAAGGGTAGATGTGAATAATAGATGGGATTTTCTAATAAATCTATACTTAAACATAATATTAATTTTACTTTTAGATTACTTGTCCAACAGCGCTGACTTTGAAATAATATTAAGCAGTTGTCATTAATCTATTTATAGTATATCAATTTTAAAAGACCGCAAGAAGTCTGACTGTAAGCGCGACGTTTGTGGGTTCGATTTCTACGCGGGGAAATTAATTATTTAATATTTTGAGTTTCTCGCTCTGGTGACAAGACAAAGCGGCGTAGAGGTCCTCCAAAACTGGACGGAAAATCGTTGGAATGAAGTATCTTAATACTAGATTCCCTGTCCCTAACCTATGTGTGAAACTAAAGAAAGTAAGAAACAGGACTGAAAGTGTTAGAAGCTATTAAATATTTTTTGTACTAGTAATGATATGTGCAGAAGGGAATATTAATTGAAACGGCGCGTATTGTCCCTAATGCATTTCGAAAGAGTGATTTTTTTTAATATTCTGAAAGGATTTTTTAATCTTATTTATATTTAAAATGTAAAGCTTTCCTCTTGCCTGGGGTCTATAGCAGAACTTTTAAATGGGTTAAATATTTATTTCAAATAACATATAAAAAATCTGATATAATTTATAACAATAATTACTATAATGCACTAATAATTAATATGAGTGCTGTCGTGGCGCACACTGAGCGTGCTGAGGAATGCAAGAGATGGTTATGTAGGTATGTATGTTCAATCTAGATTCTAGATGTTTCTACGATCTGATTAGACAGTATATCATTCATGTATACAGCCACAATCGTATCTTCAAAACATCGGATGTATCTAATTAAAATGTGATGTTTTTGACTTATCTTCCAGGATACAGTAATTAATATTTTCTCCATAGTATTACTCTAAAATATAGAAACAGTGCGTTTATTTTAACTGAGAACAAACTTTTGAAACCAATTATAATGTAAGGGATCGCGGAGACAAAAGTTTAAACGACGCTGTGAGGACAGAAGATTAAATATGTGGATGCTATTATATATTGATTAGGATGACATATTTATTTATTTATATTTTAAATTATTTTTCGTTTCGTTTATTCCGCACATGGCGGGCTAGGCAGAGGGGACCTGTAAACCTAGTGTTAAGACACTTCCGTCCCCCACTTTCCGCCGAATACCAGAGTCCCGGCGAATGAACATGCCCATAGTCTTCTAGAGGTTTTTTAATGGCCTCAGTTTGGATGATTACAACAGACTCGTATGTAAGTCCCTGAGATTTGTTGATGGTCAGGATGCTCGAGTTTCCCCCCTTTCCGTATCCTTTCCTGATAAGATTCAGTGTGTTGGAGAAATCCATTGGGATGAACACCACACCACTGCCCGTGTATCGGGATGTTGGGCTGAGTAGATTTCGTTATTACCTTCGCTGAGCGCGTGTCACATCCAGTGTACACTCGATAGCTCTTGACTGATTGCCATCACGAGGTTTGGGCCGATATAATGCATTTGAAAAGTCGATAAAGGATAGTAGGTTTATGTCCCAGATAACTGTAAGTGTCTTGACCTTTGATAATATGGCCGCCATTACGATTGCCAACCTATTACGTTTAAATTCGCAAGAGACATATTTATTAAGTAAATAATTGCAGGTTCATGGGATAAAGCTAAAAATCTAAAAAAATTGTGTCGGTTGAACGGAACTAATACAAATCCCTATTTACGCTTACTATATGAACCCCTGAATTAATTGGTTTGTTATACAAGAAGTGGCCGCTTAATTCAAAAAGGTACTCCATGCGGAATTAAAGTTCATTTGGTCTTACCATATAAACCTATAAGTAGAAATTCCATAACTTATATGTAGGTAGGGTAGGTAGGTCAAATAAAATGTTCCTGTTGACCTATCATGACCATTGAATTCATACATTTACAATACAATCTCGTCGAAGCACTGCGGAAATTTTGTATGCACGCAAGAATTCCAACAGCATTGTCGTACTGTATTGTATTCTGTATTGAAATATTAATATTCATCTCATTGCTTACGTATTCGCTTGTTAAGGATCAGAGTTTCATATAGTCTATAGATACAGAGAAAATCCAATACAATGGTGAGTGACGGCAGATATTTTGGACAGTCTGTAATTATTAAAACAGGTTACGCAAATATATATTTTGATTCCTTTTTTAGGGTTCCGTACCTCAAAAGGTAAAATCGGAACTTTTACAGGGTCACTTTGTTGCTCGTCTGTCCGTCTGTCTAGTCCCGTGGAGGTATCAAGATGAAATTAATATCAAATATTCAAGTCTATGGTCCTTTGAAGCACAGAAATAATCAAGCTTTTAAGTCTATGCAATCAAAAGATGCAAGGGCATTTATGCATCGATTTGCTGCATTTTGTATGTAATTTGCCTTTCAGTATTTACATACGTACGTAGTACTTATAGACCTACAGTAATGAAATTTGGCACGAAGATTTTGGAACTTACAATACAAATAAGAAGAAAAATTCGAAAAGTCAACATTTATAGGGAGTTCATAGAAAAACATTATTACAAACTTATATTTGTAGTTAATTTCATACAAAATGAGTTCATATGTCCGCAAACTTAAGTTTGTCAACTTTTATAAATCGTACTTCCCGTTGACCTACAATCCTGAAATAGATACGGAAGACTCGTGGGCGAGTCTAACTAGCACTTAATGGGTCTTGTTTTTTAATTTAAAGACAATACAACTTCTTTTAGCTTCACGCTGTATCTTGATCGTAACAGGGTAATCAAAGGGTTCCTAGGACCCTACTGCTAAGATACTCTATCAAGAGACTTATTAACAGCTGCCGATTTATAACCATATACGGAAAAAAACTAATTAATTTCCTATTTTATGGCACGATATTATCATGGCTCAATATATTATAATTTTCAAATGAAGCATGCGTTTAGCCTGTGCTATACTAAAAGTTTATTTTATATATCAGGTAGTCTAGTGTTTTACGCGAGACAACTTGATTACCTAATAATGTTACAAATACCGGGACAAAAATAGAATCCCAATATAGTTACAGGTCAATATTGTGTTTATTTTTCGCTCGTGGCCGATAACAGCAACTTGAATTGGATCAGTCTTCACAATAAAGAAAAAAAAATTATGACACTCACTTATGTGGTGTAGAATATATAATTAGGCTTCTACGATAAATATAAAGTTATAAGAAGTCTCTTTTATTTATTATCTTCACAAAAGTTATATATTATGCAAGTTATAATATATATGAATATATTATAATATATTATTATTAAGAGGCCGTCGTGGCGCTGGGGCACAAGGATGTGAAGGTACGGCTGTGAGTCCGTACCCTAATGGAGAGTATGAAAATAGAGTAACAAATAATATATTAATATTATATTTTTACACTCTGGCACCAAGTCAAAAACCCTGTTTTGAGTTTCACCACTCAACACGCAATCCCTCGAAAAATTCGGTGGAAAGTGGGGAACGAATTGTCTTAACACTAATTTCCCTCTGCCTACCCCGCCGTGCGGGATACAGCGTGAAGCTGATTTATTTCTTATTGTGAAGTAAAAATAATTATAATATTTAAGTTGATTGCTTTTTCTACTACATTATAATGTTAAGTTAAGAAAAAGTGACGTTGAGTTCCGACACTTAATATAAGCAAAAGCAATGTCTATTTCGAAATTTCAATGTTTAGCGTGTAGCGAATAAAAAGCTGTATGGAAATGGAAAATATTATTTAATACCTACAAAATTCGGAGAAAAGTGGGACACGGAGTGTCTTAACACTAAGTCCCTTCTGTCTATCCTGCTGCGTACATGTGTGTGCATGTTTATTATAAAATATCACATTTACATTCCAGTTATAAAAATCAAACGACCATGGAGTCTTCTAATAAAGATGTATCGGTTGGGTTGAATTGTGGCGTAGATTGCGCAGCTTAGCACGCACACAATATTACTGAAATGGGTGTAAAATGGACAGCCAACTTCACAGAGATTTATTTCTTGGTTGTATGTAAATTGTTATTAATACTAAATAATAATATTGTGATAAAATTTATTATAAAGAGCATTTATCTAAATAGCAATAGAACCAAAAACAATGATTTTGTAAAATTTAGTCTGTCTGTGCGTTATTTAAATACATATATCACTTATATTTTTGTAAACTTCCCTTAACACTCAGTGATTGTTTTGTAAGTAATATAACTATTAATGTACTTTAAGTTAATAAAAAAAAATATATAGTGATTAAATTTATATAAAAATTATATTTTATATTTTACATATAGATTTTTGATTGATTCGTATAAATTTAAGATTTCAAACTTCTTGCTCCTTATTTATTAATAACGTATAAAAATTTGAACGTAGCGGGCCTCGCCTGAACCCGCGCCTCTTTGGATATTGTACAGGCCCTCTGACTATTAAGCCATACGTTCAAATTTTTATACAGATCAGATCAGCTTCACGCTGTATCCTGCACACAGCAGGGTAGGCAGAGGGAACCTAGTTAAGACACTCCGTTCCCCACTTTCTGCCGAATTCTGGAGGTATTGAGTGTTGAGTGGCAGAACTCAACGCCGCGCTTAGCCTCGACACCAGAGCGAAGAAATGGAAATATAAATTTGATTAAATACTTCATCTCCTCGAGTGGGGATCGAATCCACAACCAGTCGATTTTACAGTCACACTTCGTGCCGCTGCGCCACGACTGGCCTCGATTCTTATATGTTTTCTTAATAAATATTTTTCTTTCCTAAATGTGGAATAACATTTTAAACTAACGTATCTATCTATGTGTATATGACACGGTCATGTGGATGTCTCATATCCATCATAGAATTATAAAAGAACATGCGCATCATTAGAACTAGCTCAACAGGTGACGCTTGAAATGAAAGCTTGTGAGCTTTCCTCTATAGTGCCACTCAGCCAACGTATTTTTTCACTTGGAAAATAATTTGAGTACAACCAACACTAATAGAAAAGTGGCTAATAAGAATGTTAAAAAATATGGATGAAACAAAACATTTTATTAGTGAAAAGGGGTTATTTTAACATTAGATTTAGATATATTTAATCACTAAATAAAGTTTAACGCGACAGGTTTGATTCCTACTCGAAAAAATGAAATACTGTTTGATATTTTGAACTTGGAAGCAAGTGGAGAACGGTAATGTCTTAATGAGAACACAGTTTCTTAACGTCAGGTTCCCAGGTTCCCTCTGTCTAGCCTGATATGTGCGGAACAAAGCGTAAAGTTAAAAAAAGACGTTTTTACAATTCGCGATATAAATGTCGTACCCAAACCACTCTAGTAGGAATGCCAAAGTAGAAGTGGGTCAAATATAGAACCTTATTACTAACAACTACTTGCAGTAACTGTCACATAAAGTTAGTATTGTATTGCAATAATAGAACCTGAGTGAACACAAGTTACATGAGAATGAGAAACATAAAGCAACTTAAAAGATATATATAACATTAAATTTTTACTTTAAGAACGCGTCATAAACTTATACCGTTATTATAAAAAATATAATCTTATTTTATTAAATAGTTTTGAACAAAAAAATATTTTCTTTTATTTGATATACAACTAAACTTATTTATAATACTTAGCGACATAAACATTATATTTATCGCTTAAAACTGCTTTTACAGCGCTATGTGAGCTGTTAATTTTAACCTTTAAAAATGTCTAAATTATAAACTAACTTATAAATTAAATGCAGAAAGTGCCCATAGGATTTATTATATTTTTATTCTGGTAAATATATTTCGAACAATATTATATTTGAAAAATTAAAATATATAATATGTTAAAATGTCGGTCCAGTGCTAGTTGGCCATGCCCACCGAGGATTCCATATTAATTCCAGAATTGTAGGTCAACGGGAAGTATAAGTTACCTAAACTGACAAAAAAAACAGGTTTTTAATAAAATATCTATAAATTTTCATTCTTCAGATTTTTTTACTTTGTTTTTATTGTAAGATCTCACTTAGTGCCAAATTTCACACACAAGAGTGTCCAAAAGAATTCCCTAAAGATTATGCGGCCAATTTTATACAAGATTTCAGTACAAACGATGCAAAAATACTCGTATCTGTTGATTGCGTTAACGTAGAAGCTCGACGTTTAATGTGCTCCAAGGGGCCTAATAATAATGAATATTTGATATTAATTTCAACTTGATACCAGGAGGTGATCTTGAGTCGTTTCCCTATCACCGACTTTGTGAATGAGTAAACGTTTATTTACGTCAGTACCGACGAAAGTATAAAGTAACAAAAAAATTTTTTTAGAATACCTTAATATGACCTAATTCACTTATCAAAGATCACAGAATCTTAAATTTAATTTATAGCTAAATGTTTAAATGGGACATTGGTAGATACAGCTACGCTAAAAAAAAGAACGACACATAATATATTCCCTAAATCTAAAAATAGCTCGTATAATAAATGTACTTAGGTTCGTATTTAATAATCATTTTCAAGTTTGAGATCGATCTTGAGATGCTGCCTTCATAGTTATATATAATATATGAATAAAAATGACATCTCAGTGATCATAGACTTGAGAGCGTTTTATAAATACGGGTCTTGGAGAGAAATGTTCAAAGATATAATTATTAGCTTAGCTTACTTTGACCTAGGAGCAGTATAAGTTTATATTTGATCAGACAAGAATATTGTAACAGAATACCTCTATAGTTCGAAATACGCTTGTGGTATGTACCTACTATATAGTTATATAATATATATAGTTTATGAAACTACAGGCACAATTATCGGTAATGACGTTATTTTAGGTGTAAGCGTGTTTAGCATTTAATAACAATTATATGCTTGTATTACTTATTAAGTATTATAAAATTATAGATACATTACATGTGCAATTAAATATTTATTTACATTTATATGTTTATTTCTACGTTCTGGTGTTGAGGCAAAGCGCGGCGTCGAGTTCTGCCACTCAAGACGCAATGCATCCAGAACTCGGCGAAAAGTGGGAAACGCAGTGTCTTAACACTAGGTCCCCTCTGCCTGTGTGCGGGATACAGCGTGAAGCTGATTTAATTTTGATCGCATGTACCCATTATGGAAAGTTAATTATGAAGCGTTGTTCTATAACTTTATTATTATGCAATAGGGGCCCGCCCTAAGTTCGCTTCGCTTTAAGGTAGGCAGAACAAATCTAATGTTAAGACATTTCGTTGCCCGCTTTTCAACGAATTGAGATTTCGAAATATTGGATGTTGAGTGGCGGAAGTCAATGCAACAAAGTGAAAATATTAAATGATTCATTTACCCGAGTGGGAATTGAAGCTACGTTTGTAGTCAAATGCTGTGTCACTGCGCCACGAAGGCCTTTTACAATTTACTTACTTATTGTATTTACGAAACGCTGTTTTACATCTATCCAAGCGGTAGGTAGTCGCGCGTAGTAAACGCGATATGTTCCACGTCAATCTCGAGATTAGCCCCACAAACAGAACGACAGACAGTCCGATAAAAATGCTTTAAAACTCACCGCTTGAACACTATTATTACATAATGATTTATTTTCTAATTCGAGTCTTAATAACATTATCATTTCAAAGACAAACATTGAAAACTAAAGTTTCAGCCAATGCAATATAAAAGTTATTTTGTATCAATATTTTCAATGCAATTGATAAACTTAAAAAAAAACCGATTGAAATTAAGCAAACACTGAATGTTTAGGAAAGTTTGCCAAATATAATAATAAGAACTGCATTTAATTTGTTTAAGATGTTTCTGAGAATAGCGTGGACAAACGCACAGAAAAACCATTGTTCTGAGTACTATTTTCACAGGTTCCCTCTGCATACAGACTGCCTACAGCGTGAAACTAAAAAAAGTAGTACGTCCTGATATTCAGTTAGGTATTTTAGTATATATAAATTCTAATTATATTCCACTCGTGTCTAGTCGACTCTGCTTACTTGCTATGCTCACAAAAGGCAAGTTGAAATTCTGCGAGAAGAGAATGTTTGATCACACATATAATGTGGTTTCTCGACCGGCTGGGTAATTTAAGTTTGCATTGGCATTCGACTCTAAGGCCCGTATTTATAAATCGCTACTAAGTCTTATATCGATCTTGAGATGTCATTTTTATTCGTAGACGCGTAATTAATGAATAAAAACGGCTACTCAAGATTGATTTTAGACTTGAGAGCGGTTTATAAATACGTGTCTAAGATCCTTATGAATCTATTACCCTTGTATATTTTGATATTTTTTCGTTTATTCAAATTTAATCGGTCTACGATTAAATTTTAATAAATCATGATAAGCATATACTTAAACTAAATGGCATCTTTAACAGACCATTTTGGCTGTGTTTCGTATAAAATGTGAATTTCAATTTACGAAGGTTAAGATTTTTTACAATTTTACTACGTCATAAAAAGTTTATTGTAAAACTTCAAAAATATTATTTAATTAGATATTCTTTTAGTTTTTTTTTTAATTTATATATTTCTTGCCTGGATTAAGCATGCATTCGTCTGACATTCCGTTAAATATACAGATAATGGTAATTATTTACAACATGAAATTAAAAATATGCCTACAATATAGTGTTAATTGAGAAAAAACTGTGAGGGGAAGGTTCTTAAGGTTTATATTTGAAGAATGACTTCATAGAGAGAAATTTTGGATCGATATGCACCCTATTAAGTGTGAAACACGCACCACTCTGTTTATATTTAATCGTGTGGACAGAAGTGTTAATTTTTTTTTAATTAAAATTTTATACGAAAGTAAGATATTATTATATGCGTATACTGCAATGTTAATATTACTCATTTTTGATCTTTCAATAATAGTAATTTTGAAAGTCACTATTCTTCTATCAATTAAATCTCTGCAACGAGGTCTGTAAAAAATGGGTCCCAACTGTTAATCCTAATAAACAATTATATTTTTTACATGTTTGTGAATTATAAAGAAGTCGATTTTTTTTTGCTTTGCGCTGCGGCTTGCAAATGACAGAGTAGGCACCAGGAGCCTAGTGCTGAGACACTCCAGTGCGGAAAGGGGGGACTTTCCGCCGATTTTTTTTTTAAAAAAGCATGTCGAGTGGTAGAAATCGACGCCGCGCTTTGCATTGACACCAGAGAGAAGAAATAAAAATATTAAATATTTCA
This sequence comes from Heliconius hermathena, assembly GCA_013403705.1. NCBI lineage: Eukaryota > Metazoa > Arthropoda > Insecta > Lepidoptera > Nymphalidae > Heliconius > Heliconius hermathena. The sequence goes on from JAAIXJ010000284.1 coordinate 60,574, forward strand.
TTTCCTCAAGTGGGAATCGATCTCATAACCTGCCTTTACAGTCACATGCTTTTGCCCCTGCGCCACGACAGATCTCTATATATAATTATTACTTAATGAGGACGAATTGTTATACAATAAGCACACTAAGATTATTTCACAATTTTATGAGCGAAATCTTTTAACAGGAATCTGAATTTGAAATGAAACTTGTGTTTCGTGTCAGATCTGTCCAACGTAAGACAAATCGGTTATTTCTCAGTGCCCATACATCAATATTGGTAACATATTGATAACATATAGTTGTACAATATTGTGACATACCTAAATATATTTCCTTATATGACTTAAAGATTTCATTCTTTTTGTAATTAAACTAGCGAGACCTATTTTGGGTAACTTTCAGCTGGTGCGATTGAGGTCGTTTCGGCCTCATATTTCATACATACAGTAGCACCACCCGCGCCGACATGAAGTCTATATGAGGCCGATTTCGACCTCAAGTCGCAGTGAACGTGATACATAGTTAAGAGAGAAATAGGGCGTAGAGCCGATACTGCGGTACCAAATTACATTGATAGATCCTAACAACTTATACATTATTTATAATACATATTATATATTGATTAATTCATAATTAATCTATAATTAAGGAGATTAGAGACCAATGGTGAAAATTTCAGCTGAAATGCTATCAATTGTTTGCATCATTAACTATATACATGTAGTTTTAAACTACATACATTATGTAGTTTAAAAGCGAGTCGTGGCGCAGGTGGGCGCGCGACTGTAAACGAAACAAACTGGGTTCGATTCCCACTCGATGAAATGAAATATTTAATATTTTCATTCCCTCGCTCCGGTAACGAGGCAAATCGTGGTGTTGAGTTCAACCACTCAACACGCAATGCCTCGAGAATTCAGCGGTAAATGGGGGACGAAAGTGTCTTAATGGGAACGGAGTGACATAACGCTAGGTTCCCAGGTTACTTCTGCCAAGAGTACAGCGTGAAACTAATAAAAATTTAGTTTTATTTATAATAGGCAATTAAATTTAAGATAACATTTCAATTGTTGTTTACAACATATTTAAACTACTTTTGCAGTGTTTATAAAATGAATTTAAAAAGGTATACTGCTGTCGGTAATTGAAATGGAGCGGTAGTTATTATACAAAAAAAAATGCTTCCGTTGTTATACAAAGAAGAATGAAATGAAGATGAATGTGTCGGAGTAGCAAATGGAGTTGCGACTTTTTTGAAAAAATACGGTATTAGCTTAATTAGTGGAATCCTAGTAATGAAAACCACAAAATGACTAATTTAAGTAAAATGTTATATTAAGAGCATTTTTAGCACGGTAGGCAGAGGGAACCTAGTGAAGACTGTAAGTCACCACTATACTCCCAATGTTCAAGATATTGAGTGCGAACTTCGGAACTTAACGCCACACCGCGCCACAGGGCAGAAATAAGAATAAAAGAATAAAAAATATTACTCAAATAACGCAAAATAAAATCGAAGGTAGTGTTTTAATTGAAATAGCATTTTAAATACAATTTGGTAAATTACAAGTGCATAGCAATTAAAACGATCCTAGCCAAACGACCACTTAGAGGAAAAATTATAACGAAATCTAAAATACGGGAAATGAAACTATAATCCCCATAACAACCCCTATACAAACTTGATGATATCGTATATCGAACACATGGAAGAAACATATCGACAGATCAAAACTAATTGCCTTTGATTGGAAATACGTTGCAATACAAGGTGTGGATTGAGTTAAATGGAAGTAGCGTCTTGTATCTCTTCATTTATATTATATTTTTAGGATTTTGTACCTTGGCCTTGGCCCTTATAGAATGAGTTGTTGTCCGTCTGTATGTCTGTTTATACATCTATTAAATGTAGACATCGAGTTGAAATTAATATCAAATATCTAGGTCTACAATCCTCAGGAACACAGAAATTACCATACTTCTTTACTACTACAACTCTATCAAAAGAAACGTGCGTGCTCCATTTTGTAAATTCTCTGCATAATCAACTTCACGATACTTTCAAGGATACTTTCCGTCTTTTCCGAAAATGATGAAATTTTCGGAAACACACGGATCAAGTATGAACCTACAGTACAAATAAAGAAAAACATCTTAAAATCGAAATTACTAAGTTCCTTGGGAAGTGTAGGAAACTAAGAAAAGTGTATTTACCGTAAAAGCATATTAACCGGAAAAGATTTTACGTTTTGGCGTTTTTCGTTATTACTTTATATTAATTTTTAAAATATATGTTTGGCAGGCCTCTTTGACGGTAAAGGCCACTCAAAATTTTACACTGTCATTGCCGCAAGGTATATCGAACGAAAATCATTTAAAATGTCAAACGTGGTGTTTTTTAACCGATTCCCTTTGAAGAGAAAGCTCACAAACGATTTTCTGTTTCAGAGAACGCCAATTTTTGGGATATTTCATAAATAAATGCGCTTTTGATCGCTTCTTTTTTTTAAAATAGAGAAGGTATTATATTCTTTTACTATAATCTTTAATGTTGCTCCGTCGATTTCTCTATCATTTGAACAGTGATTTGAAAAAAATATTTTTTTATTTGAAAGAATATATTTTCCTAATGTGGGACCATTAATACCACGAAGTCAGGATCTTATTATAGAATCCTCGTCATCTGTCAAATAGTGGGAAATCTTCGAATTTTGATGAAAATGAATTTGGAAGTTGAGAACGGAGTGTTGGTATATTATACAAAAATTAATAAAGCCAATAACAATGTTGTTATTTCTTAGAGTGCCGATGACAATGTTAAAATTATAACCCATAACTTTAATTTTTAAAAGGATAAGCTCAACACTTTTGCAAAAATCAACAATAAAATATATATATATNATATACTACAGTTAAAAGTAAATTAGTATATAAGTAATTAATAGTTTCTTATTATTTTTAAATTTTCTTTACTTTATAGTAATTAAAACTTTCATTTATGCAAATTAGATTTTGTTTATGAATTTAATTATAGTTTCTATTGCAGTTTCTTTTTTTTTATTATTTTATTGACTATAATATCATGTTTTAAGATTGAGGAACGAGTGTTTTGAAAACACTTTCAATAAGAAATAAAATATCATCATCATCATACCATCTACTTTAGAAAGTAAAATTAAAATAACTATATACTATATATATAGAAATTATACTTATTTAGAAAACGTATAAAAACTTGAACGTAGCGCAACTCGAACCCGCGCCTCCTGGAAACGGACCAGGCGCTCTGTCCACTAAACGATACGTTATACGTACCATAGACCTCGGCTTTCGATGTTTAAAATATATAGAAATTACTTACATCTTGTACTTTTTCCTATATCTTTGCAATTGTTTGTTTCTCCCAAAAAAATAAAGGTAGATAATATATACTTATTTAAAAATATATAATATTTATTATAATATTTTCAAGATCTTTAAAAAGATAAATGATTTTCTTTAACAACTTTTCCTTACTTATGGGGTATAGAGAAGCATTTAAGCATAGCATTAACTTTTAATTATATTTAAATTATCATATCATAATAGCTTGCACGCTTAGCTTACATTTTAATTTAAGATAAGTTAAAGCAGGTTTTATGCATGTTTATAAACAAAATTTTAGTAATCTTCTTTTTTCACAATATTAAAACTTTAAGCATATTTAAATATGAGGCCAGTCGTGGCGCGACAGATTGTGGGAGTTCAATTAAAATTTTTTGTTTTGGTATCGAGGCAAAGTACGGCGTAGAGTGCCGCTGCCGCTGCAAAGCCTCTAGAATTCCGGAGAAAACGGGAAACGGATCAGAAAGTGCCTTAATGGAAACAAAGTGTCTTAACACTAGATTCTCAGATTCTCTCTGCCTTCAACCAATATATATATATATATATATATATATATATATATATATATATAGACTTATTCCGACTGAGGTAAGACGCACGCACAGCCGTAACCGCTGAGGATGGTAGAAACGTGAAATTTGGACGAATGTTTATTTTTATAATCTGGACATCCACTAAGAAGGGTTTTGAAAAATTTTAACCCTAAATGTCGGTATCGATTTTTTTAAATCTCTTGAAAATATTTCATTGAACACATGTTTCATGGTTTTTTAGAATTCATCCCCTAAGGGGATCAGGGGATGAAAGTTTATATGGAAAAATCTTTAAATCGCCACCGATTTTTATAAAAAATGAAATTCAGNTATATATATATATATATATATATATATATATATATATATATATATATATATATATATATATATATATATATATATATCCCGCCGCCGGAAATACTAAGAGATGTGTATGACTCATCTTGAGAACTTCGAAAGGACCATGAGATAGTATTGTTTGTTGATAGTAGACAAAATGTATGCAAACAATGCTGTCTGGAAAATACTTCTATGATTTATTTTTAATAACTAACTTATTAATAGTAAAAAACTAAATGTATAATTTTCAGAACACCTAAAACTTCAATGTTAAAAACCGATGTACGCTAGAATGGTGAAACCATAAATTCTTTTGATTCTTCGGTACTTTTTTTGTATTACCATTGACTCCCAAATATAATTGGGTCCTCACATTAGTGGATTGGCGAATAGAAAATCAGATTATTAACTGAAATAGAAATGGCTCGCCTTGTCTATTTTAGCTACTTTCATAGCCAATGGCATTTTACTTTGGGTGTAATGCAGCTGCTATTAAATCAATCTTTGTCTTGCTTGAAATATTAGACTTATAATTAGCCAGCCTATAGCTCGAATGAATCGAGTCTGTAATTTTTTTATGTGCCAATGTGTACACGCTTTTACAATATTTTCCCAGAAAACGTCCGAGAATGTTTGTGTTTTAGTACCTAATTAATTATTTTATAAATCATAACACGCCTTGAGAATGGAATCCTCGCTTCAATCCATTTCAGAGATATCAATGTCACTAATAAATAATTGTGAATCTGTAAATAATTGATTAAAAATCTCTTAGCCTCGCTGAGACCGAGGCAGTAGTTTTAGTGAACTTGTGATAAATTATTTGACGAATTTTCTGCCAAATTCTGGAAACATTACGTGTTAAGTGGCAGAACTCAACGCCGCGCTTTGCTTCTACACCAGAGGATCGAAATATCAATTATATATAAATATATATATAAATATCAATTATTAGAATCAATTTAAGTAAATATTTCATCTCCTCGTTCCTCCTCCTACAAGCAATACTTTTCATAACATTTTCTTAAATGCCTTTATAAGTATAATATGTAAGGACATATTATATAAGCTTATAAATGTCATATATTGTTATTATATTATAATGTATATGTCCTTACATATTATACTTATAAAGGCATTTAAGAAAATATTATGAAAAGTATTGCTTGTATTTCTATTTAAAATATTTGTTAAATTTTGAGAACATACGTTCTCATATCATTTTTAGGTACACCAACCACATTTCTTGCGTCTTCCGATTCTTTTTATGGTAAAGGTTGCCTGGTAGAGATCACCTGTGGTGATAAGGCCGGCTTTACGTCAAAATTTTCATTCACATTATTATTTTTAAACAGTTTTATTATTTTTAAACGGCTTTACTTAGCTTGACCAGTTTTTAAACAGTTTTATTTAGCTTGGCCAGTTTATTTGTTTGTTTGGGTCCAATTTAGTAATTGGAATTTTACCCCCTTCCTGACACCAGATCGATCTGATAGTTTTAGTTTAAAACTGTTGTCTGTTGTCTTTAGAAAGACTTCTTTAAGCATATCATTCTATAAGCGTATTATAATCATAATCGTTGTCCTTGTCCCATGCTGAAGGTAGGCCTCAATAAACTCAAATAGGTACTAAACTGTACCTATAGATACAACAAACTGTACCTGTAAGTATAGTTTTGAAGTCGGTTTTTGTTTTTTTAATTGATCAAAAGCAAAAATGGAAACATAGATTTTTCTAAAATGCTAAATGTTTTATAAAAAAATATTTTATTGAATTTTCTGGCTTGTCTATCGCGAATAGCCCAGGTTTCATATAAAAATAACTCGGTTAAAGTACGATTATGTTTTCCTGGTATTTTCACTCCCGGCAACCCTAACCGGATTACATGATTTTTTAAATATCCACATTGGTCCAAATGCGTTTATTTGGAAACAATAGAAACGTTTTAGTTTACATTTGAAAGACTTGATATGGATATTTAATATTTTTGCATGTATATATATAGTATTGAATTTTATATAATATAATATTTGAGTGTGTTATATAATATTAGAGTATATAGCATTGAGGCCAGTCGTGGCGCAGGGTCACAAAGTGTGACTGTAAAATTGACTGATTGTGGATTCGATCCCCGCTCGAGGAGATGAAATATTTATTTACATTTATAATTTCATTTCTTCGCTCTGGTGTCGAGATAAAGCGCGGCGTTGAGTTCCGCCACTCAACACGCAATGCCTACAGAACTCAGCGGAAAGTGGTGAACGGAGTGTACAGCGGAATATAGCGTGAAGCTGATTTTTTTTATCTATATAATATTTGAGTTATGACTATTCTATTTGTATACAACTACACTGTAACTATACTGTAAGTGGTAGCATTTGAGGCTCTCTAGAAGCGCCATGAAATTGACATAGGATATAACTAGAATATGGATTTAAAGAAATATTTTGAGTACAAAATATTAAAAGTCTAAATAAGATTTCATTCAAAATGTAGATATAATAACACTTATGTGATTAATACTCATGTAAATAGAATATACTACCTAATAATATGGTGCTAGATATGTTTATGAAATTTATTAGAGGTTGGAGGTTTTTAATTAAGTACATTTTTCAAAATAAAATTAAATCAGCTTCACGCTGTATCCCGCACACAGCAGGGTAGGCAGAGGGAACCTAGTGTTAAGACACTCCGTTCCCCGCTTTCTGCCGAATTCTGGAGGCATTGCGTGTTGAGTGGCAGAACTCAACGCCGCGCTTAACCTCGACACCAGAGCGAAGAAATGGAAATATAAATTTAAGTAAATATTTCATCTCCTCGAGTGGGGATCGAACCCACAACCGTTGCATTACAGCCACACCTCTGTGTCCTTGGGCTACGACGGCCTCGGCCATCAATATTATATAATATGGAATTATTAAATATCTATTTTACATTTGTTAAATGACACTGTACCTAAGAGGACGTCATTTGATTTTATTTCCGTTTGGCAAATATAACCACAAACGAAACGGCACGCGGATTAATTTAACAGTAGACAGTTTCAACAGTAGACAGTTGGATACAATATAAGTTTTTGATTATAAATAGAATCAATGTATGTGTGACAAGAGCAAATTAAATGCTTTTAAAAAATTGTGTTGGCGTAAAATAATGTTTTATTAGGCAAATCAGAGTAAAAATAGAATTTAATGGATATAAAGTGTTTGAAAAAATAAAGAATAGATGGTAACTGGCGGCTGTCCGCCATCTGAGTCACTTAATGTAATATTCAATCACAGAGCCTTGCACTACGATTTCATTATTCGAATAAAAATTTTATTGGACATTCGTAATTTTACAGGGTATGATTGGTCTGGAAATATATATTTTTTTAATAGTTACTTATGCCCTAGTTAAAATCAGTGGTCACGAACCATAGGATTATACTTAAGAATATGTACAATATTGAAGATTTCTCTCTCTCTCTTTCTTGCATATAAAAGTTGTCTGTCACAAAACGTAACGTAATCTATACTAATATTGTAAAGTGGGAGAGTTGAATTTCTGATTCGAATAAAAAAAACCTTTTATGTTTTTCATGTATTGAAGACGACTATATGTCATATTACATTACGCTATGACCACTAGGAATGGATTTAAGTTACGCAAAAATGATGTATGGCGGAGTTTTTCTCCTTTAAAAAATCAAAAATAAGTCCGCCTGGTTAACTTCTAAGAAATTTCTACTGTAACCATTTTTATGTTTTACAAATATTTGAATGTCAAATAATTTACCACAAGTTCACTAAAGTTACTGCCTCGATCATGAGAAAAACTCAGCGAGTCGTTTTTTAATCTAGTATTTACAGATTCACAGTTATTAGTAACAATGATACCTCTGAAATGGATTGTGAAGCGAGTATTTCATTCCCAAGATGTGTTATGATTTATAAAATCATTAATCAAATACTAAAACACCAACATTCTCGGACGTTTTTTCGGAAACTACTGTAAAAGCGTGTACACATTGTCACATAAAAGAATTATAGACTCGATGCATTCGAGCTATAGGCGGGCTAATTATAAGTCTATTTTTAGTATTAATTTCAAACAAGACAAAAATTGATTTAATAAGAGCTGCATTACCCCCGAAGTAAAATGCCATTGGCTATGAAAGTAGCTAAAATAGACAAGGCGAGCCATTTCTACGTCAGTTAATAATCTGATTTTCTATTCGCCAATCAACTAATGTGAGGACCCAATTATATTTGGGAGTCAATGGTAATACAAAAAAAATACCTTCTTCATCAAAAGAATTTATGGTTACACCATTCGAGAGTCACATCGATTTTTAACAATTTTAATGTTAGGTGTTCAGAAAATTATACATTTAGTTTTACTATTAATAAGTTAGTTATTAGAAGTAAATCAAAATTTTAATTACTTATTTAGAAAACGTATAAAAATTTGAAGCCCGTGCCTCCTGGAAACCTGGTCGGTTTCCAGGAGGCGCGGGTTCGAGTCCCGCTACGTTTAAATTTTTATACGTTTTGTAAATAAGTATTTTTCTCTCCTTAGTGTGGATTAACACTTTAAAAATATTAAAAATATCAAAACTGTAATTTCCAGACAGCATTGTTTGCGTCGTAATATACATTTTGTCTACTATCAACAAACAATACTATCTCATGGTCCTTCCGAAGTTCCCGAGATGAGTCATACACATCTTTTAGTATTTCCGGCGGCGGGCAACTCCGCAGATAAAGCTTAGTCAAAGGTAATATTATAAAAATATACCCACTCATCACCCTGTTGTGAAATAAATAAAGAAGACCTACTTAAGGATCGAAGCTACGTAGCTCTTCTACGCTAACGTTATCATAGAACTAGAGTAAATACTGAATAGTGGTACATGGTGATTTAAATATACTTTAAGTAATTTAAATACAGACAAAACGGAAAATTATAAAATTACCGAAAGATTGAATTCAACAAAATAAAAGCAATTTCTGCAATTTTATGAACAAACTGTTGTGTTTCATTATATTAAAATGTTTGTTTCTTCCGTTTCGTTGTGAAAATTCATATCAACGTGAACATTTGCTTTCGTCACTCATTTAATTTAATAAAAGTTTTTTATTTGATATTTGTATACATGTTAAATATAATTATTATATTTATATTATACAGATTGTAACGCGATCGACGGATCAACGGCTGTCTATGAGTAGAGGACCTCAGTAACTATCCATTTTACTCCGATTTTCAGTGGTTCGGTAGTGTCGAAATATGCGTTTTTTGCGATATAAACGGCAATATCTTTATTTAGGAAATGTATACGTTCATGTCAGGAAATCGTGGGGCCGTAGATCTGAGTATATCGTTTGAATTTCAACTCGATATCTCCAAGCATTCTTGAGATAAATGACAGTCAGACAGACAGATGGACAACAAAGTGATCTTATAAGGGTTCCTTTTATCTTTAAAAGGTGCGGAACCCTAAAAATCACGAGCGCAGGCAGTCGGGCTGTATTTGCCAATTTTTTTCACGAATTCTCAAATATCTACTGAAAATTGGCTAGCATACATGGAGATGAAATTTATAAGTACTGAAGTCCTCTACTCATAGGCAGTTGATGCCACTCGGAGGAGTAAAATATTTAATATTTCCATTTTTTCGCTAGAAAATATGACGTTGAGTTCCGCCACTCAACACTCGGCAAAGGTGAGGACCGGAGTATCTTAACACTAAGTTTTAAAAGCTATATGTGAATAGGGCAAAGTATCAAAAGAAAAACTACCAAAAGATATAATATCATTTCGTACTTTTCGAATAATATTAATTAAATGGAAGAAATAATACAACTTAATTGATATATTTCGAACTTTGGTCTATGTACTAAACCACAGCTTTTATTCGTTTCGTAAAATAATGGAGTTAATTTCAATTTTATCTTATATGTTTTACTTATTTAATTTCGCACATTCTTAATTTCTCATACATTTTATGCGGTTTCGTAATTATTTCTATTCGTAGAAATGAGTTCAGCCATCAGAAACTTTATAGCTGTTTTATATTTTTAAATGTAATGTCGTGGCACAGCAGCACAGTGTTTGATTGTGAGCTTGATTATCGTGGGTTCAATTTCCACTAGAGGAATTATTTATTTTCTTCTCCTCGTAGGAAGCAAGACTTCACTCAACATGTTTAATGATATCGAGCACATGAAGATGGAAACAAATCGGTAAAACACCTTACAATAATTGTGTGACAAAAAATATTTGAAAATTCCAAAATTTCACCATTTTTTATTTGGCGAAGATATGGAAACTTACGAGTGAAAGTTATTCCATCATCAAGGAAATTTTATGAAGATAATCTTTGGCATTTGTAGCATGTCATTTGGGCGTATACTTTTCGAGAAAATGTAAAATAAAATAATTTAGTTCTCTGTTTACGGCCGCAAGCTTAGGCTGGAGTTCCGCAGGGGGCGCCCTTGCCACTTTCCATGCAGCCACGTAATACTTGCACTTGTAGATTGAATGTATAAAATATATAAAATAAAGCTAAAGAGTTTGTTTAGTTGAATGCTCAGCGCATTAGCACAACTCTTAGTTATTTTCATTTCGTCAAGCGAAGTCGGCGAAGTCACAGGTAAAGCTAGTATTATATTAAGAGTATCTTTATATTTTCACAGATATCTGCGTACATAAAAATTTTACTCATTCACAATTATATCACAGATATACATAGATATTTTTGTCTTCCTTTACTGTATAGTGTAGTAGCTATTATTTATATTAACGTTCATTTAACGGAACAGCTGTCTTGGGAATGTTTATTAACAAAACAACTACTAGCAATTTTGACTTGAAAGGGAGAAAGTAATTGTCAAAAAAGAATAATAAAGCGTTGTAATATATATATACTGCCGACTTCAAGTTTATTATATTTTTATAAATCAAATCAGGTTCACACTGTGTCCCGCACACAACAGGGTAGGCATAAGGAACCTAGTGTTAAGACCCATTTTCTGCCGAATTCTGGAGGCATTGTGTTTTGAGTGGCAGAACTCAACGCCGCGCTTTGCCTCGACACCAGAGCAAAGAAATAGAAATATAAATGTAAATAAATATTTCATCTCCTCGAGTGGGGATGGAACCCACAACCAGTCGGTGTTACAGTCACACTTCGTGCCCCTGCGTTTGTGTGCCCCTTATATTTCTATAAATTCACATAACTATAGATCTATTATATATAATTTACTAGCGACCCGCGTGCGGCTTCGCCTGCTTCAACTAATGTATTATTTACTTAATGCAATGAATTACGTTCGTGTTCTATTATACCTATAATGAATGTTTGCAGCGCACTTCTAATGTCAAAATTCTTAAGACCTTAGGTTGCATTTACGTAATTCCCATAAGAATAGTCTTATCGATCGAATAACTTATCGATACTTACGATAATATCGTAAGCCATCGGTGTCTCTACATGGAAGATATATCAGAAAAATTGTTATAAAGTGCATTTAACGATGTAATAGAACTTGGTTAGTTTATCTGTTTGTCTGTGCGTTTGTTCACCTGATCTCAAAAACAGCTTTACCGATTAAATGCACTTTTGTATTATAGCATACTTCTATTAACATTTAGAAATTTGTTTTATTTTAATCAGTTCATAAATAAAAAAGTTAAAACCAGATTAACGCTATATCCCGTTGTATTTATCAGAGTAGGCAGAGGCAACTTAGTGTTAAAAAACTGCGTTCTCCCCACTTTCCATAAAATTTTTCGAGGCATGGGGTGTTGAGTGGTGGCGTTGGCACCAAAGGGAAGAAATGAAAATATTAATAAATATTAATTCATTCCTCCGAGTGGGGGTTGAAACCACCACGTCGCGTTACAGTCACACTGGTGCCTCTGCGCCATTATGGCCTCTAATACCTATACAATTGTGCATATTTAAAATTTATAGTAATTTTTTTTGGTAATATATACCAACAGTTATTACAACACATGAGAAGAAAGCATATTTTAGGCATTTTTTAAATTCTTATACCTTTAGAAAAACTACCAACATTCTTATAGTTAATAGATTATTTTTTCAAATTAAACCATAGTCTGTGTTTTTCACCGACTAATTATCATCGACGGAAAAATATTCAAATTGTTCAAAATTACATAAAAATACCACAATAGTGTTGACATTGTAGTGTTGATAATAATTGAAAATAATTATACTATAGGACGTAATGTAGAATAATATATTCTATAGAGGAATCACTATTGTTTTTATTCTTTTACTATAATACATAATTCTATTCTTTAGAGGCTCTGTACCTACTAAGATGGCGGCTCTGTTCCCGCATTTAGGTCTCTGATATCCTAATAATATGTGCTATAAAAATAAAGCTATATTTGATAGTATATCGATATAAATAATAGAAATATAAAACATTGACAAGAAATGGAAAAACGCAATTATATTGCATTTTTTCTTTTTTTCGTATTTGAAACGTATTAATAATAAATTTGCATACAGTTTATTTGTTTTGTGTAAAACATTAAGTTAAATTCATAAAATATATAGGGTACTTCCTTAACATGATTATTTCATGTATTTTTGTTTTATACACTCTTATGAAAGTTCTCTTGAGAAATCAATCTACTGTAAATGAATGTAACGTACATATAAATGATTAAAATGTATTCACATCACCACGTCATCTAAGACAATATAATTTTTTGTAAACTATGATCTTATAATTAAAATTTACTTTCGAAATACTTTACTTTTTATTGTAGACATCGTTTTTTGAGCTAATCCCGACAAATTTACTATATATTTTTTTAACGTTGCCTAAGTTTTTCTTTAATCTTTTTTTTAGTTAGCTCCTTCCTGTATGGTCCCATTTTAATTTGGTCCATTTTTGACATTGATATGAGAAAACCACATAAGTCATAAATTTGCATTAAGTATGTGCGTGACAAATTGATGAATAACTCTATCTCAGCCCTACGGATTTCAATGATACTTTTTTATTGGAAAAGGTACTCATCAAGGGTACTTTGATGAACGTTTAGTTATGTTCTGATTGTGAGATCCGGTTGAAATTTAAGTTGTCAGTTCTTTGTTGTGTCATTTTTCCTATTAAAATTGCTTTATACTCCATGATGAAAACTACCTATAAGTTGCATTAGGCTTTGAACTATTACCTTTACTACTATTACATCCAGTACCTTTTCTACTATTACATCCAGTAGCTGACAATATTTGAAGTAATTTGTGTTTTTCATTTTTCGGTTTTTAATATTTGTTTAAGGAAACTATAATGAAAACCGAGATGAAACCCAAAAAAAATGTACTTGCAGATCCTTCGCTATCACCATACAAAAATCATTAATTTCTGTCTAGTAGTTAATGCGTGATTAGCAAACAAACAAATAGACAGACAGACAAGAATTCTGCTGAGTGGTTTTTTAGCTTCTATAATAGATAGATTTACCGACAAATTTTTGTTTTTATCTTTCATGTACAGCATTGACTTTTCTATTCTTTTATGATACAGAATGGAAGGGGCAGCGGTCCTTTTACGGGAACTGCATATAGGGTTAAATGTTTTAAGTTAATTTCTTTAGGTATGGCCTAAAGAAATTAATCAAGATACCTCAACATTTAGACGTAAGATTTTTTTTCATTTCACGATGTTTATCCATACCTATATTTTGTGTGACGCAGTTACGCATAGATACTTCAAAAATACTATTAAAGATGAATGATGAACAACTTTGAACTTTGCCACCAACACTTACGACTCGATTTCGGAACGAGGTATATGCGGCGTTTTCCCTTTGATAGGCTTATATCTGCGTGCATCGTTCTTGACAAATGACGTTTTATTTTACAACGATAATTTTTTATTTATTTTGTTTGAAAAAATAACTTTTTAATTTTTGGGAAAAAAAATTGCATTAGGCTTTTATAGAGTTGTTAAAACTGGTTTCATTTAAAGTGGTGCTGACAAAAACACTCTGTATATAGACATAATAATATTTCGATACTGAGTGAATAGCAAACAACGCACAACCGAAATTCATCATATTAAAGTATACTAGCCTTTACGTGCGGCTCCGCCTGCGTGGTCACACAGAAACATTTAAGAGTAGTATATTATTATACAAGAGTGACTGTAACGCGATGGTTGTCGGGTCGATCTCCACTCGAAGAAAATAATTATTATTTCCTAATATTTTCATTTCTTCGCTCTGGCACCAAAGCAAAAGCCCGGTGTTAAGTTCCGCCACTCGACACGCAATGCCTCGGAAAATTTGGCGGAAAGAGAAGAACGGAGTGTCTTAACACTAGGTTCCCTCTGCCTACCCTAATGTATGCGGGATACCCTGCTGTATTCGGGTTACGCCGAAAATAATTAGGAGGATTAATCTGATTATAATATAACCTATAACTTTTGTCGATAAAAGGACGATTCAGCACAAAAAAAGTTTTTAATTCGTACCAATAGTTCCTGAGACTAAGGCTTTCATAGAAAGAATCTTTCCAGCTTCATAATATTAGTATAGATATGGTTAGAATCCTTGGGGAGTGTAGGGAAACATTAAGAGAGGATTTTCCAAAATTCCTACGGGAACGGAAAGAAGCGGAATTTTACGTTTTATGTTCTACCTTTATTCCTGTACATACAATATTAATAGTATTACACTACTTTATATAGCCTCAGCTTTGCTTGAATGTATTATTAGTTTATGTTTGTAAGAGGATAGTAAATTCAGTATTTATAGTGCTATAGTGTAGTCTGTAATGTCTATAAAATTAGTTTATTATTTATATCGTTAAGTTTGTGAACATTCCATTTTAAATACTCTTTGACTAGCTTTAATTAGCTTTACCTGTAGGTTGTATCTTTGTAAGAGAATTTTACAATGTTAATTTAACCCACTTCCTACGTAAAATTACCTAGGAAAATTTCATACTGTTCCGCGCCGATGACAATACAGTATTTTCATGAAATCGACCCACGCCAGTATAATCAGGATAAACAAAAAACATTTTTAAACGTGCTTCGTGTTTCACAGAAGATAAAACAATAAAAATATTGAAAATAATATGTTTTTAAATAAAAGTTGTATCTTTACTTTTTTTTATTTTTATTTTTATTTTTATTTTAAGTACAAAAATTGTAGATTTTACATCACTTTTAGTTTCTGAAATGCAACATATGTTGGAGTACCTATTTAAAACTTTGTTATTACTATTATAAATCAATTTCTGTCTATTTTAATTTATTATTATTTCTTTTGGCTTTAAATCTTAAAATTACATTTTCTC
Organism: Heliconius hermathena; assembly: GCA_013403705.1. NCBI lineage: Eukaryota > Metazoa > Arthropoda > Insecta > Lepidoptera > Nymphalidae > Heliconius > Heliconius hermathena. The sequence goes on from JAAIXJ010000284.1 coordinate 76,151, forward strand.
TAACTACTGAACGTAATCTCGCAGAATGCTGTTAAAGCCAAAGAGAGGCGAGGTCGCTATTATATAATAAAGGCGACGAGGTCAAGATTATTTATGTTTCAAAAAATAAATAAATAAATAAGTACATATATTATTTTTGGCAATTTTCACCTGCTATGAGCATAAATTTGATTTTTGGAGTGCGTATAATACACAAAATAGTTGTTAGCCGTATTCACCTATAAAAAAATAATAAATAACCCTTTTTAAAACCAAGTTTTTATTCAAAAAGTTAATTGTACTAAAATGAAAATAATAGCTGTAAAAGCTGTTTTTACAAGCCCTACAAGCTCCTACAATTATTAGATATTTTTATTTTAGTACAATTGACTTTTTGAATAAAAACTAGTCTATAAAATGTTTTTTTACTTCATATTTTATTATTTACTTCTTTTTATCTTTTTTTCTCTAAATCGTCTTATTTAAATTAATAATCAATCATTATTGTAAGATATTTTTCGAATCAAAATTTAATGTAATGTTCTTGCCAAGAAAAATCAAACGAGTTCAAGCACTAGACTATCTTCCTTTGTTCAAAAGTACTTTCAGCCATTTTGTTGCGGCCATTTTTGGGTTAACAACAATATTGATTATATTATATATAATTTAATTTTCCTTCGAACTGACGTGTGGGTTGAACTGGGAAGTACACTGGGAAGTGAGCTTGCAAGATTAACATGGCTAGTTAAATAAAACTTGTAAAAACCAAATAGAGATCATTGTAATCATGTAAGTAAATCAATAAGAAAAAACTATAGTAGTTTTTAACATTCTTGAGTGTTATTCCACACTTAGGAAAGAAAAATACTTATTTAGAAAACGTATAAAAATTTGAACGCAGCGGGACTCGAACCCGCGCCTCCTGGAAACGGTTAAACGGCTGAGTGGTCAGAGCGCCTGGTCGGTTTCCAGGAGGCGCGGGTTCGAGTACCAATCGTTCAAATATTTATACGTTTTCTATTTAGAAAACGTATAAAAATTTCAACTAAAACTAACTATTATAGTTGAATACTTATTAAAGTATTTAACTATAATAGTTAGTTTTAACATAGCTTAATTATCTATTTTTTTAATACTGAAAGAAAATTAGTTTCCAGGAGGCGCGGGTTCGAGTCCCAATCGTTTTATACGTACAATTTTTTATACGTTTCTAAATAGGTATTTAACATAATAGTTCGTTTTAGCATAGCTTATTTATATATTTTTTTAATATTGAAAGAAAATCAATAGTAATTCAAATATTTTTTTTTATATATGCAAAGTATAAATTTAAAGTGCAATTAATTAAAAAAAGGCTTTTTCTGAAAATATTATCCAACAAATTGTAATCAACTTCTGATGATTAAAAAACGTTCACTCCAATCAAAAGTTGAAGTGTGCTAGGTACGTATGTAGGTGTGTAGGTGACTCCTGAACTATATCCGTTCTGATATGATTGTCGATTTAACATAAAACTTTTGTCAACAAATTCTATATGCTATAATTATGTTGATCTAATACAACATTAGTAATATGTATGTATATTGAGGCAGAAGCGTATGACTGTAAACGTGACAGGTTGTGGGTTCAATTCCCACTAGAGGAAACGAAATATTTCATATTTTCTCTATTTACGAGGTAAAGCCCGGCTTTAAGTTCCGCCATTCAACGCGCAATGCGTAAATAATCCGGCGGAAAGTGGGAAATCGAAATGTCTTAATGAGAACGGAATTTCTTTACATATGGTTCCCAGGTTCCCTCTACCTCCACTGCTATGTGAGCTTGACCCTAAAAAAAGGAATGTATAATATAAAAAGCTTCCTGATGTTTATTCATATATAAAATCATGTTTGCTTCCAATTTTACGGACAACTCAGTTTATGCTATCCGACAAGTAACGTTGTTACCAACAAAACAAAAGGAAATTGTGAAGAAATAGAAAAATATTTATAGTTCTAATACATATATTAAATGAAAAAAATCAAGTAAAAATGTTAACCTTAAATAACGTTTCTAGGCAATTTCGAATCGTCAAAGCTAAATAATAATATAAATTTATGATAAACATGAGCACACACAGTATTTACTATTTAGCAAAGCTCATGAATTGGAGGTGTTTGTCAATTATACACGACAAGTACGTAGACGATCACATCATTTGAATTTATACATAGATTGATAAATAAGTGAAGTAGTAGGTAGGTTAGAATAGAAGTATAATATATATGACTGAAAATTGAAATATTTGACACGAAATTAAATTTGATCAAGTATGAGGCGTGTATACATATGTATGTATAAGACCTTCGTGGCCCAGGGCCGTCATGTTCGACTGTGATGGTTTCAGGTTCGAATCCCAATCGGGGAAATATTTGCATTGCCTCGCTATGATAACGAGAGAAAGCACGGTGTTCTGTTATAGTACCCAACACGCATTGTCTGCGTTGTGGAAAAAATGGTTAAAATATCTGAATTTCAGAATGTATTTGTATTACATAAAACATCAACTTTTTAGTATTTAAAAATGTTGATTAACTTATAATTTTCATTATATACTTTGTTATTTAAATTATATGAAAAAGTTTTAAAGTTTTTTTAAGCATTGACTAAGAATCGCTACTTGTTCACTCGTGCAAGAACAGCGTGAACGGTCGAGTGCATTATAAGAAGCTTATGCAAAAACTTGTTTCTGATAATATTATGGTGAAAGAAAGCGTGTTATGAAAATGTTTAAATTACCTAGAGACAACGTGATTTAAATCCATTTTCATAATTTACAAATCATATTATTAAGTAACTACAGGAAAAAATTAAAGAAGAATTAACTATTTAACTAGGCACGAAACTACGTTAAACATTGAAAATTAATACAATATCACGAGCTCGATCATGTTGATTTTTTTAGAAGAGAGGTTTTCTTGTAATTTATGGCATATTTCAGGCCTTATTTCAGGTTTCTATACTAATAAAACTTTTAAGTTTATGTTAAAACTTTTATACATAATATGCTTTTGTTGCAAGTATCAAAACTAAACAACAAGTTTATTAGGGATCCGTACCTCAAAAGACTCTGCTGTTCGTTTGCTTGTCCGTCAAGAACCATTTATCTCAAGACTATGTAGAAGTATCAAGCTGAAATTAATATCAAATATCCAGGTTTACGGTCCTAACACAAAAAAAATTAAGCTTTTAAGTCATCCTAATAAAAAGATCCAAGCAATTATGCATCGTTTTTGCTGCATTTTGGAAGAAATTCGTCGCGTAATCAAAACCTATCTAAAACTATTTTTTATTATAATAGGGTACTTCCTCTATAGGGTACTGTCTGTCTCGTGAACCTACACTTATGAAACTTAGTATTAGGCGAGAACCTCCTATACAAGTAATGAAAAAATCCGAAAAGCGAAAATTTATAGGTGTTTCATAAAAAAAAATAATATGAATTTATATTTAAAGTCAATTTCATACAAAATGCATGCGCCTGCAAACTTAGATTTTTGAAGTCTACCTATACTTATAAGATTCGTCAGGAAGTTAGAAATTGCAGGACAAAATAAGGAAAACATCCGAAAGATAAATATTTATATTATACATTGATAGGTTAGTATCTGTACGTCATTTTTAACAAATGGCGTTTTATTTAAAGAAGAAATAACTTTTCATTATTTATGAAGTAGTTAAAATCGTGCTTTCATTTAAAGTGGTGAAGATAAAAACACTCTGTATATAAAAACTATTTCAAACATTGTAGTTCATTTCATACAAATTGAGTGCATACGTCTGAACAATTACCTACCTAAGTTTTTCAACTTTTATAATTTTCACTTTTCGTTGATTTACAATCCTATAATCGTCACGGAACCCTCGCTGGACGAGTCCGTCTCGTACTTTAATAAGTTTAGTTATAGTAACTATTATTTTCATAAAATATTACATACGTCGTAAAAAGCTATTTCTCTAACATTACCTTATTTCATAATATTCAAAAGAATTTTTACTTTATCTCGGCACTATTTTAAAATACGAGTACATCTCCCCCATGTAGCGTGCTACAAGCAGAGTACTCCCGTTATGGAACTCCGTTCTCTAAGTTAAGCCTACTCTTTAAATTGCAAGGATATTGTATAAGGTATCTATTCCAGCCAGCCAGTGGAAATAGATGAGTGACAATCTACTAAATACTCATTCTATTATATACGAATTTTCTACTTTAATAATTTTTTAATTCTTATTTAAATTTGGACAAGAATTTAAATAAGAATTAAAAAATAATTGATTGTAGAAGTACAAAAAAACAATTGTTATTATAATAAAAAATCCATTAACGAATAAAATAACAACAGTGAATAAATTTGAATAAATCTTGTGGCATTTTGTTCACTGAACGACAAACGTTCCATAATAGAAAGGGCGCCCTTTACTCTGTAGTGGAAACAAACTAGCTTACGTTGGCAGCTTATGTTTTAAAAAAATACTTCTATTTAAATCGTTATGAATCTTAAATTTTTATTTAAAATGAAAATTGTTAAAATTAACCGGAAATTAATTTTTGATACCCTATTTGACATTGATTGCCTACTTTACTATATACAGGACGCAGCATATAGATAAAAAAGAAACAAAGAGTAAGTAAAGCTATTGTACGTTGACAAATTTAAATTACTTTTATTTTTCATTTGACGTTGGTAGAAAAGTGGAGAAAGAGAAATCTCGGACAAGTTTTTCTATTCATTAACTGCTATGTGTGAAAAAATGTGAAGCTGGCTTATTTATTAAATCTAAAAAAATATGCACAAAAGCTCAGGTAGCGCACTAAAAGTAAATAGTGAAAGGAAAAAAATATGATATAAAAGAACGTATGTGTGTTCCTACATATGAACGAAATTTTATATAACATATTTTATATAAATTTTATTGTTATATCACCGCTTGATTTCAATTATTATCATTTAATTTGTTTAATGATTCAACAACTAAATGCTAGTTGTAACATCAATATTGTGCTAAAGGAGACTGAAACTTTTAGGCCAAAACGTAAAGAGTTGAGATGTGGTCTAAAAAATTACTATTTTTTTTTTATTTTTAGAATAGCAAATAATAATTTTATTGAGAATCTGGAAGTGGAGAAAAATGAAAAAAATAGTTTTAGATCCTTAACCGATTAAATGAGAAATATTTTAAATGAGAATATTTTAAATGAGAGATGTGACAGCTGATTGACAATGACACCTTGTCTAATGATTTTTTGCATTTTTTGCTTCATTCATTACGTTCGTGTCCGTGTTCCCGTTTGTTTGATATTTTCAACGACTACTGGTTTGTTTTTTACGGATTTTGACTCTGCCTACTTTGTACGACCCTCACTTCCTCACTGGACTCCGAAAAAACATACTAATAAAACTACTACACTATTACTATACTGCATAATTAAACATATTATTATAGTCCTAATCATAAATCAATCATTTAACTTAACCTATTTTTTAGCTATAGGTTACAAAAATTAAAAGTAAAAAATATAAAAAAATACTCGTATAAAAAAGTAAAAGTGTCAAAAGCATTAACCAGGGCTTGGGTTGTTATAGAATATATTAAGGTCGATTAATTTTTGTTATTAAATGTTACGAAAAATGTAAATTAAATTAAATTAGCTTCACACTATATCCCGCACACAGCAGGGTAGGCAGAGGGAACCTAGTGTTAAGACACTCCGTTCCCGACTTTTTTAATTTAAAAATGTAAGTAAAATTAATATTTAAACTAAATATTTTTTTGCTTGTCCACCAGCGTAATGAGAAAATATTTTGCGCAAGGATTAATTTCGAGTTATGAAAGTATTGTCATAGGACATACAGGATATTTTCATAGGATTTTCAAGTAATTTGGGCAGCACGGAATAGCTCGAAATAGCATAGGAAGATTTCCTAATTGATTGATATGGATCATTCTCACGAATGAAAAATCAGCTTACTAGAAGTTTTTGGTTGTTTGTAGCTTAGATATAATGCTTATATTTATATTCTGGTGTTATATTACTATAAAAAATATTATTTGATTAAAAGAATATATATATTTTTATATTTCTAGCACAATTTAATGCTTACGTTTTTTTGGGCATTCTATATATTATTTTTTATGTTATATTTGTAATAGTCAACGTCTTTCGGACGTATTAATAAGTTTAATAAGTTTTTGGGTCATTGCAAGAATATAAAAAATTAAAGTACAATTTGGTTTTCAAAAAATTGTGTCAATTCGCAAGTGTTTAAGTCTTTGGAAAGCGGAAAGCTAAGGCATTTTGGATCCATTTTGGTCGAGTCCAAAAGCATCGGTGGCGATATTCTTGCTCATATAAGCGCTGTTTGGGCCAAATGGCGGAAGTTGTTGATATACGAGTACAAGAACGTGATCCGACCAGTACTTTTCTACGTAGTTTTTTTAGTTTTTTTTCGCAATCTCCTTTAATAAAATTTATATAGTTTTTGTTTTTGTTTTTTTTTGTACTCACATGCTTTTGTAAATCCAATACATCATATGAAAGAATTGCATAAGAAATTGAAAAAAATTAATGCCATCTCCCAATCTTTCTAATATTTTTTTGCATCGCTAGAAAATGTATTTACGCAGACCAGTCTAAACGTCAGGACACCAAAACCTCTTTTGACCCAGCGCTCTAGATGTGGGCGGACCGCCTCTATCGTCACTAGGTCCGCCGCCGGAAAACCCAGATCTTCTCTCCAGCGCCGGATCAGGGCGTCATCCAGTCTACTCCTGATCCGCGCGACATCCTCCCGCGATAGTCACATGCCTCGCGACCGCTCGCTTGCGCGGAATTCATCACCGGCAAACATTTTCGCCTGCAGCTTCCAAGACTGATCGCTTGCCAAGGGAGTTGCCGCCGTCTAGGACATCGTACGATACCCCCGAATCGTCCTCACCGCTATGACCTGCTGCGTTTTCTGCAATTGAATCTTATTGCGTGTGGTGGAAGAATCCGCCCACAAAGGGGCATCATACAGAGCCATGGGTCGCAACACGCTGACATAAAGTTTCTGGCATGAAGAATCCGGCCATCTGGTATTTGGCAGCAGCGTGCCAAGGGCCCTGGCGGCATTTACTAACTACGGTGAAATGCGACACAAACGACCATCGACCATTCAGGGTCAGACCCAGATAATTAATTTGGGTCCATACCTCCACCTTCTGTCCCTGGAATCGTAGAGCAGCCCTACGGGAGCGACCCCTACGCAGGCCCTGGAATAGGAGAGCCTCAGTCTTTGGCAGACAAGACGGGTGCAGACCCAGCGCTTTGATGCGATCGATGACAAGACGGGTGCTGGTTTCGGCCAAGCGGGCCGCCTCCTGTAAGACAGTCCCCCGTGCCGTAACCAGAATGTCATCCGCATAACAGATGACACTTAAACCAGGACGAAAACGACCACGCAGGAGCTAATCATAGCCGAGGTTCTACAGTATCAGGCAAAGAACCGATCTCTGTGGAACCCCGCAACCGATCTGGTCATTTTCCCCAATCTATGCCACTACTCTGTCTTATAAGTATTCATCTAACAGTCGCCGGAGATAGAGAGCTACCCTATGGTACCAGAGACGCTAAGACAGCTTAGAGTCTTAAACGGCAGATTGTTAAAGGCGTTGACCACATCCAACGAGATAGCGAGAAAAACATCTTGGTCTGCCATCGCGACCAACGATTAAGTCTTCATGGCGTTTAGGGCATCGATAGTTGATAGACCGGCACTAAAACCGAATTGAGCCTCTAAAAGACCCGGACCTATCTCCTCTAGATACTGAATAAGACGGGAAGTAATGATCTCTAAAAGCTTGCCCGTGTCATTCAGGAGTACTATTAGCCTATATGCAGAAAGTCTAGAAGAAAACTCTCCTTGTGCAGCAGGCACAGTCTTCCTTCTTTCCATAACTTCAGAAACTGTACAGTTAACAAACGCTGATCAAATAGCTTCCGAAGTTCGTCGCCAAGATATTCCAAGGCGAAACTCAAAGTTCTCCATGTAAATACCATCTGGTCCCGGAGCAGTTCTCTTGGCCCTCAGTCTTTTGAGTGCCATATACATCTCCACCTCTGATATGGAGGGAACTACCGATATCTCTTCCAGCACTGACGAGAAGAGGGCCATTTTAGGTGGGCTCCGGCTCTAGGCAACTCCGAAAATATCACCTCTCAGTATGCCGCAACCCCAGGGTTGCCAGGTTTAAGAAGCTCACTTAATGTTGATGATTTACACTCATGTGTTTTTCAAGTGAATTATATCAAATTAAAGCTTATTTAGATTGTCTGTAAAATAACTAGCGCAAGCAAAGGTTTCCATTATCTGAATTATTTTATTTCATTATGATTGACTACGAGAATAGAAGACAAAATGTGCGGGCTGCCTTGTGTTTTAAAGAAAAATATCATATAATAGAATTAAAGTCAATCTTTATTCTAATTGTCTATCTATGAAATGATGAATTTAAGCATATTGACACAAATACAAGGCTACAGCCTTGTATTTATGTCACGATATCTAAGAGGTTTAAAATAAATTATGGATTGTCAAGGGATATCGGATAAAAGTTTATTTGAAGAACTGTTGAATGAACTTCGATATGTTTTTTGCCACATCGTATATTTATTTTCACACAGAATTAAGAAAAGCTCATAAAGGGTCACATCAGTTATGAGCACTTGTGCAGTGCGTGCATGAAATTTAAAGATGATCTAAAAACTTGTAGTTGCAGTACGGAGCAAGTAAGCTAATTAAATAAACAGAGGCAGTAAGAAGATTGCATCTACGAGTACAACTTGAAATGTAACGTTTTTCTTAATCCATTTCATCATTCCGTGTGATATTTACACACATACGAGTATAGTGCATGCCTGTTTTATTTTTAGGATGCCGTACCCTAAAAGGTATAAACGGAACTCTTGTAGGATCACTTTATTGTCCGTATGTACGTCTATCGAGGGCATTTATCTCGTGATCCCGTAGGGGCTTCAAGCTGAAATTAATCTCAAACATTTAAGTCTACGGCTCATTGAAACACAGAAAAAATCAAGCTTCAAATCAACGCAATCAAAAGATACAAGCTTTTATGCATCGATTGTGTTGCATTTTGTATGAAATTCGCCTGTAAGCAAAACGCGTAGACCTACAGTTAATTAAAAATAAAAAATAAAATTTGGCATGAAGTAAGAACTTACGTTATAAATAAGGGAAAAAATCTGAAAAGTGAACATTTATAGATATTTAAATAAATAAAATCAGCTTCACGCTGTATCCCGCATACAGCAGGGTAGGCAGAGGGAACTTAGTGTTAAGACACTCCGCTCACCACTTTCTGCTGAATTCTGGAGGTGTTGCGTGTTGACTGGCAGAACTCAATGCCGCGCTTTGCCTCGACACCAGGGCGAAGAAATGGAAATATAAGTGGGAATCGAACCCACAACCAATCGGTTTTACAGTCACACTTCGTGCCACTGCATCACCATTTCATAGAAAATAAAAATTGTGAGTAAAGTAGTAGTAGTTCATACTTACAAAATGAGAATGTCCGGAAACTTAAGTTTGTCAATATCAATAACTTGTAAGTCCTGAAATTGATCCGAAAGTGGTGTGTGTGTGAGGCCGACTCGCACTTAACCGGTTCTTTTTATTTTTTACCTAATTTATTCGATATGGCTAGAAACTATTTGTAACTAAGATCGAGTTAATTAAAGTTATGAAACTTTCTCCAACTAAAGATAAATTATCATTGCTACGATTGACACGTAGGTGTGGATTATGATGAATCATTTACATTTCATTTAAATATTACAAGTATAAAGCCAAATGTTGGTATTACGGTTTTGATCTTTTAACTAAATATTATTCCTGATTTTAATACGGTCACTGTTAAATGAAGTAGTACCATTGATTTTTTAATAATAATACATTTTATATAATAATCATCGTTAAAAGTTACAAACCTCCATTTTATGATAATAATTTTATAACAATATATACCCATTGTACTCCTGAAATTTAATTTTCGGAATAGATTACTTTTAAGCCATAATGTTTTTCTTTGATAATTTATTAAATTTCAGAGTTTTATATACAATAGTGGTAGAATTTTGTGTGCAGTGGAAGTGAACTGCGGTGGTAAAAGAATTTAATACCTTTGCGGACCGCTAAACTATGCAAATACTTTTGCTTAACAACTTTACTTTGACTTACGGTTACGGATAGAATACTATAATTTTCTCTAAATTTCCCTAAATTGCTTAAGAACTTTACTTTACTTACATACTATAATTATCTCTAAATGTATTTATATAAACAGTAGTACTCCAATCTTAAAGTCGTAGATGATTTATTTTCCTCGTTCTGATATCAAGACAAAGCGCGGCATTTTGTTTTGCAATACATGTCTCTAAAATATTTCGGAAATAGGAACGCAGTGTCTTAACACTAGATCCCTCTACGTATCCTATATGCGGGATACAGCGTGAAGCTAAAAATAAAGTAAAAAAAACTTTTCTTTTTCATTATTAGAAAATGTATTTACACAAAGTAATTATAATAATGCAGGGTATATTCTTCCTAGACGATAATAAGTCACGTTGATGCTACCCAATAACCTAGCGGAAACCTTCTCGTCCCTCCCGCATGCAGTTAACTCCATTCGATATAATGGTATCCTACTACTGGATGGCGTTGTTTTCAAGGTTCTCGAAATGTTCATTGTCAGTATGCCACCTCATTTATTATATATGAAAACTAAAGTTCTAAAACTCAGGTAGCTTAAGAACTTATTTCATGTCATAGAAAAGTGACCATTGACACTTATTTCATCGCCTACTTAGAGATCACCATATTTTCATCGATCTTTGTGATGTCCCTCGATATATTTGAATTGATAACCCTAGTTTATTGGAAGTTCACAAATTCTGATATAGCTTGTGCGGCTCAGAAAACTAAAATCTTTCTGAACCGCATACACTAACTGTAGCTAGATTGGAGTATAACCGCCGTCTTTTATGCCGCCAATAAATATTTATATTAAGTAAATATTCACATTATTAATATTTTTTGAGACGCAGTGGCACAAAGTGTGACTGTAAAATCGATTGGTTGTGGGTTCGATCCCCACTCGAGGAGATGAAATATTTATTTCATGTGCCACTCAGCACGCAATGCCTCAAGAACTCGGCAGAAAGTGGGGAATGGAGTGTTTTAACACTAGGATCCCTCTGCCTACCCTACTGTGTGCGGGATACAGCGTGAAGCTGATTTGATTTGATTTTTAATATTTTCAAATCCACAAAAATTGAATTCTATTGAAAACGGTGAGAGAATCCCTAAACAAGTGCTCAGAATAACAAAGAGTACCAAGAATCTCGAAACCCCTCGATGAAAGTCTTTATATTAAGAATCAGGTAAATTCTTAAAATCAAGACTTTCATCGAGGACTTCCGCTTAAAATTAATAGTAGTCTACCGGAGGCCTTGGATGATACGCTTTTCAATAAGCGCACTTTAAGTGCAGTAAGTGTAGCAAACTGCCACTAGGTGAACAAAATAGTCCTACTAGATGAGCTGATCCGACGTTACTATGTAATTGACGAGAATATGTAATTGACGAGAATAGTAAGAATACGTAAGAATGTCTACGCCGAAAATAAAAGAAAGAAAATACAAGGAATTACAATTTATCCGGATAAGCCGATGATATAGAGCCAAATGTAGCCTGGGGTTTACTGTACCGGACCTTATACGGAACCCTGGACTCCTTAACTGAAGTTCCGTTTATAATTCCTAATAACCGAACGATAAAAGAACGCAGAGAAGTTTTACTGAGGACTTGTTTATTTCAATTGAAAAAAAAAATGCGAAAATAACTTAATAATACAAAAGCCACAAGCCACATGTTATATTTTTTTTATTATAATCAATCAATTCAATCATTATTATTATCATATGCTAGTTCTAGTAAACTGAAAAAATTAAATATGTATACATACATATTATATTTTTAGTTTAGTTTCGTAAACGTCTGCACCTCTGGGTATATTTACTGTGACCACACCAAAAGATCAAACAAAAAATATTCTTCTATTCGAAACGCCTAAGAAATAACTTGTTGCCATTTAAATCGTATTTTTAGCCTAACCTTTACAGTTTAAAATCCATAACTCTATTAAATATGAAATAAATTTTTAAGATAACCTTTCATAACTTAATATTGAAGTTTCCTATTACATTTCGCCTTAAGAGAAACTTTTGCTCTCAGTATAATATTTCCAAGTTGCTTGATTGAAATAAGGAGAAAGAAATTTATACTTCTCTACTAATATTATAAAGCTGAAGCCTGAAAAGTTTGTTTGATAGAACGCACTATTCTCAAGAACTACTTTGTTGGTTTAAATAGAAGCAATATGTTTGTGTTCGAGCAATTCCTTTTATCGTGGAAACCAATGAGCTCTTTAAACGTTGATCGTTACAATGTAATGTTATGTCTGAGATACATATATCATACAATATTGGTAGGCATTTCCAAATAACCACGCAGGAGAAACCGCAGATAAGAAAATCTAAATTACAGTTTTCTTATTTATAAAAATCTTATTTTAAATATTTTCTATAAACATAAAGATGGTCTGTGTGAATATTTCTGCGGCCTACTACCCCTACCCCATAAAGGGTTACGCAGCTTAAATTAATAAAAGCGAGTAAATGCCAGATATCAACAGCACCCAGATTATTAGTTGGTGAAATATTATTTATAAGTAATATCTGTAGCTTAATTTATTTATCTCGCATAAGCTAATGTTTTACAAAATGTGAAAGGTTTTCATACATTGTCAAAAATATTCTTTATGCAAATTTAAGAATTAGATTACTATCACGAATGAAATAAATATTTAAATTAAATGACTACACGAATCACTATTCGTTTTTGCGTTACGTGAGTTTAATTGTTGTAATTTATTTGAGTGTTACCTTTATCAAGACTTTTTTTTGATATTCTCAAAGACATTTTAGTCTTTGTTCTTGCGTTTTTATTTTCGATTTTCTTACGTAAACATCGTATTTTGCGCATTATTTCACTATACACGGGGCGCGCTGCTGTATTCTAAGGATTAACTAAATCTTTTGCACTGACTACTTACGCTTAGCCGTTCACAGCCGACACGACTACCCCGGTGTTTGCATAATTAAGACGAATTACAATAGTAAATATTATTAATAAATATACAAACCTTACATTCACGACTTCCGCAAAGTTAGTGTCCACCAAAGTTGACCTCTCAATAGTTTTTATGTGGAATAGTTTATAAAGAGCTTACAAAGCCTATAACTTACTTGGAAACAATAACCTGCGTGATATGTTGATGTCGCAGGAACTGTGTCACCAGGTTGCCTTATCAGCAAGTGGCGCCTGATCCGTACCGCGATGTGAACTCGACGGGAGGCAGTTGTACGACCAACCACCTCGAATGAACGCACAACACTGCTTATCGACCCCGCGCGCGCCGCAACCCTCCCGCTAACCCCAGCCTAATGTGACCCCGCGCCTCCTACCGCGCACTGTTGCCGAAACGCGAGGAACCTTTAAACAATTCATCTGTCATTACTCTCATCGACCTCGCGATCGATGACCACGTGGTGTCAAGATATAATGTGGTGTCAAGTTAAAATTATAATAAGTTTACATAGTTGTTGATAAGTAAATCGTTACCAACATTGAGTATCAAAAGACTTATAAACTGCTCTCAAGTTTGAGATCGATCTTGAGTTGATGTTTTCATTCATAAATTATATATCTATCAATAAATGAAAACGGCGTCTTAACTTTTTCTTTATTTTTGGGCATTTAAATCGCTGTTCATTACAATTTTGCAATACAAAAATATTCATTATAAAAAGAGGCATTAAAGATAAATTGTTTCGTTTTTTTAATAACAATTTTCTAATAGCCATTATACTTGGTTTCAACTTTCCATAAAAACAGTTTTTCGTACTTTTGTTTTGTGACTTAATTGTAATATATCCTACAATTGTTTAAACCTTCAAACACATTTACACTATAGCTATCCAATATATATATGGCGGATGTTGTCAGTTCGTCCTTGTCTATAGGCGAAGCTTTGACACCCATGCCGTCCGTCGCTCGTGTTTCACATTTTAAACAGCGCTACGGATGGCAATTGTGGTTTTAAAACAAGAGTTCTAGAATTAATTGGCTGCTAAAGCAGCCAAACAAGAGTTCTAGAATTAATTGGCTGCTAAATACATTTTTTTTTACCAAAATACAATAACGTTATTGAATTATTTTTAATCGACTATGCGACACAAATGAGAGAAATGTTATTTTTATTAGTTTATGTATATTTTTGTCTAGGTATGGCGCCGAAAGATAAATAGTCGAGATCCATTCTTAAACCAATTAAATTCAATTATATATTCCCTAGGCGTCTTTGTTATTTTGTAAAGATTTTTTTTTGAAAGGACAACACAAACTAGATACGGGTCACCTGATGGTAAGTGATCACCGCCACCCACGATCCCGTGCAACACCAGAGGTGAGTGAGGAGCTATAGGTACATTGTCAGCCTTGAGGGTGGAGATAGACGCGCTTTTTGAAGGTATCTATGTTGTATCGAACTGGAAACATTTCCGAAGATAGGCCATTCTACAGTTGCGTATCGCGTGGAACGAAGATACTGTGAAACCGCACAGTAGTGGAGTGCCACGTATCCAGATGGTGGATTATATTTAAGCTTGTGATGTACTGCGCAGTTAGACAATTCTGCGGCAGGTAACAGGCCAAATATTTCCCCAGAACTCTCCCCTTGATTGAATTGCGGTATAGAATCTACTCCGAAGAGATGTGTCTACGAAAGACCAGAGTGTCCTTTCACAGATCATTGTGTTCCCAACGATTCGAACGGCTCTACGTTGTGTGCGATCAAATAGTTTAAGGTGATACTGGGGTGCACCAGCCCTGAGATGAAAACAGTATCAATATAAGGCCGAACCTGGGCCATATATATAGTCAATCGATGTTTTGGCGTGATGTACTTTCTCGCTCTGCCGATGACCCCAGTTTCTTTGACGTCGACTTGGCCTAGCCTTCCAGATGATTATGATACTGGAATTCTCTTGAAAGGCTCAGGGCTATGCTGATACTGTGCACGGCTTCAAGAGGAGTGTTCTCGAAAACTGGTGACATAATATATGGGGTTTTCCTATTGGTTAACGGTACGCTATTTACATAGATTTAATTTTCGTTATAAGACTATTCGTGGCGCAGGGGCACAAAATGTGACTGTAAAATTGAATGGTTTATAATTGATTGGCAGCGGAGTGTCTTGAGGTAGGTTTTCTCTGCCTATCCTGCTGTGTGCGTGATACAGTGTGAAGCAGGAATTATTTTTATTTATTATGGTGTAATTACATTTGAGCTTATTTTTAACATATATGCTATAATAGTTACTTCTATATAACTATATACACAATATCTTTTAAATGAAATTACGCTGAGAAAAAAAAAATTAACAGTAATTATTACCCCAAGCAAACATCGCACCAACATCATTTCTAGAAAATTCAATAAAATTACAGAAATATTTAATATTCACTTATTAAAATAAATTTATACGGAAATAAATAAAAAAAATATATATTAGTAATAGTACAAATTAATTAATGATGCACATACAATCCAAGTATCAATAACCGAGGGTTTTTTATTTATTTTACTAACTAGCGGCTCGCCCACGGCTTCGCCCGCTTACAATACATGATTATTGATTTAATAAGCAGAATTGATTGACAACTATAATGACTTCTAATATGATTTTTTTACGACATTATCGTAATTTCTATATGAATTTTTGATTGTTTCGAACTGAAAAATACGACCAATTGATATTTGATATTTATAAAATATACATAAAGCTAATTATTTATTATATGTATATATTTTTGTAATATTACGTTCTTTTTACCTATGTTATGTTTTTTAAAGCTCTGTTAAATGTGCTGATGTCACTTAATAATTTAATGTACTGCTTCAGAAACAGCCTTAAATGTTAAATTATTGATTTGGGTAAGGATTCATAATATTCTTTGTAAAATAACTGTAATGTTTGCATATTAACTCCTGTACAGTTTTTAAATTAGTTACACATATTATTAGCTAAATGTACAATTGGTAAATATGTAGTTATTACAGAGTACACGTAGAAAGGATGTTTTTAGGCATTTTTATATAGATTTATTTCAAACGAACGAACGAACCAAAAAATCTATGTATTTGCTTGATATCTCTTTGAAGATCAAATCGTTCTTTATCTCTGTGTTGAATTAATTACGATTTAAACTTAACTGTTATGATTTATGAAGGTAATCTCCACTAACAATTCAATTTTGTTTTCTTTATTGTATAAAATATTGTATAATAGTGCTTCAAAAATATATATTTTTATCAACAGTCATATAACCAAGACGTTTCGAATGTCATTCTTTAGCCAGGCTAGCTCTTTCTTTTTTTTAGTGAACTGATTTTGATGAACCAAACTTTAGTAGTTAAGTTGAGTTAAAACAAACCAATTGGTGAAACTTTTAAGTAAATCGGTTCAGTACTTTCAGAGAAAAATGTGGACATACATATCGACAGACAGACAGACAGAATAGATGAAACTTTACGGAAATATAGTCTATACGTCAAAATAATACATTTATGGAATCAGCTTCACGCTGTATCCCGCACACAGCAGGGTAGGCAGAGGGCTAGTGTTAAGACACTCATTTCCCCACTTTCTGCCGAATTCTGGAGGCATTGCGTATTGAGTGGCAGAACTCAACGCCGCGCTTAACCTCGACACCAGAGCGAAGAAATGGAAATATAAATTTAAGTAAATATTTCATCTCCTCGAGTGGGGATCGAACCCACAACCAGTCGGTTTTACAGTCACACTTCGTGCCGCTGCGCCACGACTGGCCTCTATTTATGGAATGATTTTGTAAAATTTGTTCATAACAATAAGTTTAAGCTGGTGAAGCCGCGTATGGGCCGCTAATATATAATTCGAAAGAAGATCTATTTTAATTTGAACTTAGTGAAATGTTTTTAATTATATAAAATTACATTTTAATATGGTACTTTGTTTTCTATGATAGTGTAGACGCTGTCTGCTACGCGGATGCCTACGACGTAAATGCTACACACCACTTACGTGCATTCTACGCCCATTTATTATAAATATTTCAGCTTCTCACTGTATCCCGCACACAGCAGGGTAACCAGAGGGAACCTTGTGTTAAGACACTTCGTTACCCACTTCCCGCCAGTTTTCTGGAGGCATCACGTGTTGAGTGGCGGAACTCAACGCCGCGCTTTCCCCTCGACACCAGAGCGAAGAAATGAAAATATAAATGTAAATAAAAATTTCATCTCCTCCAGTGGGAGTCGAACCCACAACCAGTCGATTTAAAGGCACACTTTGTGCCCCTGCGCCGCGACTGACCTCAAGTTATATTATAAATATAACTTGAGTATTTTTAATAAGAAATCTTTTATATCTACAAATAGAAATATATAATAGTTGAAATTATTTCTAAATAATAAAATTTTCTTTATAAGCTTTGAACAAATAAATTTTATAACTTTATAGTGTGCTAAAACAATAACTTAAATAAACATATATAAAACGCTCCTTTGGGTTGTTTTTATCGTAAAACTTATAAAATACCTGTTATTTTTTTTTTAGCTTCACGCTGTATCCCGCACACAGCAGGGTAGGCAGAGGGAACCTAGTGTTAAGACACTCTGTTCCCCACTTTCTGCCGAAATGCCTCCAGCATTGCGTGTTGAGTGGCAGAACTCAACGCCGCGCTTAGCCTCGACACTAGAACGAAGAAATGGAAATATAAATCTAAGTAAATATTTCATCCACCCACAACCAGTCGGTTTTACAGTCACACCTCGTACCGCGGCGCCACGACTGGCCTCAGACTTATAAATATGTAAGTACTCTAAATTGCATTAGTAAATTAGTATTATTTTATTATATTTTTATGTTTACTTAATTTACTCCTAGGTTTTATTTACAATAACAAAGTGACGTTGTCATGCACCTCACATTTTTTACAGATTTTATACACAAAGGCGCTCCGAAGCTAGACGGAATATCAACTTGCAATTACGTTACCGTACTTTATAACTGTAAATTTTATAGCTAAATTTTTTTTAACCAGGCTTAAGTTTATATACATTTTAAAATATTTTAGGCCGTTTATTTTTAAGTCGTCGTGGCGTAGGAGCACAAGGGTGTAACTGTAGCGCAACGGTTGTGGGTTCAACACCCACTCGAGGTAGTGAATTATTATTTCTTAATATTTTTTATTTTCGCTTCGCTCTGGTACCAAAGGAAAAAGCCCGGCGATGAGTTCCGGCACTCAACACGCAATGCCTCGAAAAATTCTGCGGAAAGTGGGTAATGGAATATCTCAACACTAGGTTCCCTCTGCCTTCTCTGCTGTATGTGGTATATAGCGTAAATAATATGAATAAAATTATAAAAATTGAAAAAATAAAAAAATAATTTTGAGCTAGTAGTAAGAGAGAAAGTAGTAATTAAAAAAATTAGAGAAAGTAGTAATTAAAAAAATATAAAAAACGATTTTTGATTACTGTTGCCAAAAACCGAGAATGTAATACTAAGCCTTGATCATATCTAACGTAAAATTTGTTTATTTATGGAAATTAAAATACTTGAAGTAAATATTATAATAGCATGTCAGTTTTTTTTGTTAAGGGCACTAAGTGATACTATAGGCGACAGAATTCGGCGGAAAATGGACAACGAAGTGTCTTAACACTAGGTTCCCTCTGCCTACACTGCTGTGTGCGAGATACAGCGGGAAACTGACAAAAATATTTTTATGTTTATCAGCACTACTTAATCAGAATAAGAAGCGATAAAACTATTATGCAAAATAATACAAATATAAGGTCAGTAGTAGCGCATAAGCGTGCGATAGTAGACGTGATATGTTCTGGGTTCAATTCTCACTCGAAGAAATCAAATATTTATTTAAATGTATGATTCCACTTAACACGTAATGCCTCCAGAATTTCTCGGAAAATGGGGAACGGAGTGTCTCAACACTAGGTTCTCTCTGCCTACCTTGCTGTGTGCGGGATACAGCATGAAGCTGAAGGTGATGTATGCGGCTGCAATCTTTAAAAATACTGATAGCTAAGTATTAAAAATATTAACTTTAAAAACTTAACTTCGTAAAAAATACAACGTTTGCGTAACAGGTGGTAAATGGAAGTATTATGGCAAGAGTCTACGCCGAAAATATCACACATCCGAATTTGCGGGAGGCAGTTAGTTTGATATATTATTATTGCTAAATAGTTTTTACATGTGAAAAATAAAAACATCCTCAATTTTTTTGATAAAAATGTATTTTCTTATTAAAAGAGTCCAGTTTAAATATAAAAAATTTAATCAGCTTCACTTCACATTCGTTTAAATATATTTTATAAAATTTTATTATGATGCAAAACATGTACAAAAGGACTGTTACCTTATTATCTACGGCACAATACCACCCGAGTTGCAACTTTACGGCGCCAACTTACCTTAAGTATATCTATTCTATTAACTCACTATGTTAGATTGAATTTCATTCTAAAGAATAATAAAATTATAAGTTAATGTTTTTTCAACTTAAAATAATTTTATTATAATAAATATAAAAAATGTTCACATTACTGTAAGTATTTCGTTCCAAATACTTGTGTATTAATTTCATCTTACCGAGTTGCCAGGGAATTTAGAGAAACAACTATCTCTAATCTCCACCGTGTAATGTGAGACAAAGAATGTTTCTAGAAAATATCCTGGAGAAAAATAATGTATCTTGCAATATTTTAGAACTTTCCCAGAAATGTAGTAATATCCTCTTAAAATCCTCTTAAGGTATAATATATTTTTGAGAAGTTTTATTAAAGATTTAATCCATATGATATTTACTTTATTTATTTTTGTAAAAACGTCGCTTATATTTCGCTATAAAAACAAGTAAAGCAGCTCTCTTTTGAATGCAAGCTATTTCTGTAACATTTTCATTAAGATCGGTTCAGAGGACTGATCGTCAAAGGGTAAGAAATAAACACTTTATCTTTATAACAACATAATATAATATAATGTTTATATCATCATATAACTAGCATATGTGTTTTTGATATAGAGTAACTCAAGCTTTGAATAGAACCTAAAGTTGGGGGCTACTTACCGTATCAAGTTGCAAAGCATCGCCGAATTTTGAAGGCGGTTCTGGAGCAGTCTACCTGAATGCAGAACTTCTATTTAACGAGTAACTTTATGTTACTGTAAGTAAAAAGCAATATTCAAAAGTTGTTTAATTTTGGTAAGAAAATTATGCATATACAACTTTATTCTCTCACAGATTCTTATCGAAAATTCTTAATTCTGTACTGAACGCATTTTTATCTTAATATGTCAACCTTTTTACCAAATGTAAATGGATAATATTTTTTTTTTTTTAATATATTAGCTTCAATTGTACTATTATATATAATTCATATTTTATACAAGAGAAAGAGGCTAGTCGTGGCGCAGCGGCACAAAGTGTGACTGTAAAACCGTTCGAATCGTTGTGGGTTCGATCCCCACTCGAGGAGATAAAATATTTACTTAAATTTATATTTCGATTTCTTCGCTTTGGTGTCGAGCTAAAGCGCGGCGTTGAGTGCTGCCCCGCAACACGCAATGCCTTCAGAACTCGGCAGAAAGTGGGAAACGGAGTGTCTTACACTAGGTTCCCTCTGCCTACCCTGCTGTGTGCGGGATACAGCGTGAAGCTGAATAAAAAAAGAATAGAATATACTAGAGAACTACATGCGAATCTAAATACGTTCAATAGTTTTTGCGTGGAGGTGGAACAAAGACCAATATATCCTCACAAACTTTTTATTTATAACATTAATAGGATTCCTCTAAAGTCTTAAGTGCATGCATTTACATCCGGGACTTCACACGACTAGGTAAAGAAAATACTTATTTATTTTATTTAGTATTTAAGAAACACACACTAACTGCTACTACTAATAAATAATCTTTAATAGCGACCGCTGTGGTGTCTAAGAGTATAATAATAAAAGTATCACGCATTATCCCGCACACAGCAGGGTAGGCAGAGGGAACCTAGTGTTAAGACGATCAGATATTTCATCTCCTCGTGTGGAGATCGAACCCGCAACCAGTCGGTTTTACAGTCACACATTGTGCCCCTGCGCCATCACTGGCCTCAAATATTAATATTTAAATGACACAAACGTCATCGTCTGTAATTCTACAATTTTTCTTCCTTATTATTATATATAACAATATTTTAATAAATACAATAATATGAACGTGACAAGTATCAATAACAATAGAAGTACGTAAGTAAGTTTATAATTATCCACGATATTATTTTCCACCTGTAAAGCCACGGTCGGTGGGGCCTTCGCGCTTTTCCCCTTGTTAGATTTTAAAGGAGTATTAATAATGTGAAAAGGCCACACATTATAGCCCGTCAAGGAAAGCTGTTCGATTTAATATAAAGTGCTCTATGAAGCTCGGTTACTGATAGGTTCTAATTTCCTGTGGCATATTTAAGTACGGCTTTTAACCGACTTCTGTAAAAGGAAGAGGTTATCGATTTGAATGTTTTTTTTTATATTCGTTATCTCACAACTTTTTACTGGTTGAATCGATTTTGATGTTTCATTTTTAATTTGCTGGTGCTTTCCATATGGTTCTATTTTAATTTGGTCTATTTCTGATAATGGTATCCATGACAAAATCACATAAGTCTTAAATTTGCAATAAGTATGTGCGCGACAATTGGACGAATAACTCAATATCACCCCAACCGATTTCAATGATTCTTTTTTAATGAAAATTTTGATTCGGAATTGTTGAATTCGGTTTCTTTACAATTTACTTTCACCTGTCCCGTTGTTTGTCTGTAATTAAATGTTGCAAGTTAAATTTGATCCACTTCCCGGTTTCCCATTGAGCTGAGATTTTGTATGCATGTATAAATTGGATGACAATTCGATATTATTATGACATAGAGCTGATCTGATGATGGATGATGACGATGGTGGCTATAGGAACTCGGTAATGAAACGACACAACCCCACCGAGTTTAAGCTCATTTGATTTATTTAGACGAGTACTTTGATACTAAATGGTAACCAGGGTCTGATAATGGAACTGGAAGGTGGCCATAGGAATAAGCGTAATAAGACGACGCAGCCCCATCGTATTTGAGCTCGTTTGATTTCTCTTGACAAATACTTTAATACTATGTGATAACTAGGGTCTAATCCTAGGTCTTTCCAGTTCCATCAACTGGAAAGGCCAAAGGAATTACGTAATTAGACGATGCAACCCCATCGAAATTGAGCTCGTTTGATTTATCTGGACGAGTACTTTGATACTATATGGTAACCAGGGTGCGATGATGGAACTGGAAGGTGGCCAAAGGAACTAAGTAATTAAACGACACAGCCCCATCGAGTTTGAGCTCGTTTGATTCGTCTTGACGACTACTTTGATACTATATGGTAACCAGGGTCTGACGATGGAGCTGGAAGGTGGCCATAGGAACTACATAATTAAACGATACAGCCACATCAAATTTGAGTTCGTTTGATTCGTCTTGACGAGTACTTCGGTACTATATGGTAACCAGTGTCTGATGATGGGGCTGAAAAATGGCCATAAGAACTTCGTACTCGGAGTCTGGGCTCGTTTGATTCGATCGAAAATCTTGAATTAATAATACTAAAAAGTTAAAAATAAAATTATATATATATATATATATATATATATATATATATATATNTGAACTAAAAAGTTAACAATAAATTAACTCTTATAAGAAATATAACACTTAAAAAATAATAAAAGCGTGTTAGATTTTTATGATATAATTAAGAAC
This sequence comes from Heliconius hermathena, assembly GCA_013403705.1. Taxonomy (NCBI): domain Eukaryota; kingdom Metazoa; phylum Arthropoda; class Insecta; order Lepidoptera; family Nymphalidae; genus Heliconius; species Heliconius hermathena. Next base: position 99,207 of record JAAIXJ010000284.1, read on the forward strand.
ATCCAACCGTTTTTTTTCCTCTCGCTATCAAAATGTAACACGCTTTCATTTTTATTAAGTGTTATATTTCTTATTAGAGTTAATTTATTGTTAACTTTTTAGTTCAGTTTATTAACAAATAATAAAAGCTTGTTTTTTTTAATATATTAAAAACTTTTATGAAGTCTCATAGTTGACATTTTGAAATTACATCTTTTAATATATGTATACTATGGTTAGTATACATATATGGAACATATGTATGTACAGGTACATAAGACAGTACGTAGATAGAGAAGAGAAAGGTATATTCACCTTTTTGTTATTCTAGTCCGTGATATGACTCTCTGAATTAAGTATCTCTCTAGTACGTGTGGTAGAGTCACGTCGCCAGCAATGGCAACACGCATGGGCAGACTCGACCGGATCATTACCACCTCCGGCATTTAAAACCGGCGTGAAGTAGTGGCTTTATGTCACTGCGTTTCCCATCAGGTAATGCCGGGCTCCGGAGCCCAACCTACCTTACAGGCAAGCAACGCACCTGTAGTTCCTCTGGTGTTGCACGGGGCCGTGGGCGGCGGTAATCACTTTCCATCAGGTGACCCGAACGCTCGTTTGCCTTGTCTTTTCCATAAAAAAAAAAATTATAATAATAATATCACACAAAATATATAATTTCTATAATAGAATTCAGCGGAAAGTGGGGAACGGTGTGTCCTAACGGTATATAGCGTGAAGCTGATTTAATGTAATTTCAATACTTAATTTGAATGATTACACCATGTTATGGCATCGTTTAAATTTTAATCGTTTAAAATCAAATTAATTAAAGTTATAAAATTTTTAACATATCCACTGGTAAATTCTATATAACGACACTAAAAGGATTAAAGCATTTTGTGGTTAAACGATATATTAACTTATTATCATCATTATTATTGTATGAGTAGAAATTTCACAAATATCAAACGGTTTTATAGTACTGGGTGAGTCCTTCTAACCCTATAAGTATTTTTTTAGCTTCACGCTGTATACTGCACATAACAAAATAGGCGAAGGAACCCTGGGAACTGAGTTCCCGGAAAATTTACGGAATTAAATATTTCATATTTTCATTTTCTCGCCCTGGTAACAAGCGAGGCGTTGGGTTCCGCCACTTCACACGTAATGCCGCATAATTGAGGCAATTCTTGAATTCGGTGAAAAGTGGGCAACGAAAAATCTTAATCGGGATCTGAGTGTCTTAAACTTAAGTTCCCAGGTTCGTTCTACTTACCCTGATATATGCGGGATACACGTGAAACTATATCATTTTGTTAGGAATTTAAGTACATATTATAATAGTAATGTTATGAAATCTAGCAACTATATTGTACTCTATTTTATTTCTTATGTATTTAGCGAAGCTCGCTTATGACGCCACAGTAGCGCAGAGATATAACTGTAAATAGTTATGGGTTCTTTCACCACTCAAGCAAATGAATTATATTAATTTTAATGCTCTGGAAAAAGAAAATACGGCGTTTACTTCCAACACTCAACACTCAATGTCTCAAATTCGAGTGGACAGTCGATACCGTCGTTGATTTGGCACTAGTTTCTCTTTGAGATAAAATAATAAATCTAAAAAACATTATATTTCTATAGCAAACAAAAGCAAAATACACTATAATTTCATTTTAAATTTATTTCCTTTTTGTTTAAAAAATAAGAACTAATTTACTACGAAGGAATATTAATATGCTTCTATGCAATAAATTTCCTCATTTAACGCAGTACTATCTATAATAGCCCACCAGGGCCATGTTTTACAAAACTTGTCACACTCTAGTACAAACAACATAAAACTCTTGTACGTTTATTGCAAATGGTATTTATTTATTACGAGAAGCCGAATAGAGTACAGGGTCGATAATCTATTAATGTAAAGATAATTATTTATATAATATATTTTTTTACTTTACACTGTATAACGCATATTGTAGAGCAGGCAGAGGGAACCTAGTGCTAAAACCTCTCCATTCCCCAGGCATCATCCAAGTTTCGTACATTGCGTGGTAAGAATTAAATGCGCTTTTCGTCACCAGACCAAGGAAATGAAAATAATTTATTTTCTTCCCCCTAATAGGAATCGAACCCACAAACATCGCGTTTACACTCGAGGATGTGCTGCTGCATCAAAACGGCCTATATAATAATTAATAACTCATTAATAAAATTTAAAAATACAATTTCTTTATTAGTACGATTTAAAAAAGAGCTATTTAACTTTACAAAGTAAATAAATATTAAATAAGATATAATGATTTCAAGGATCCCCAAACGAGGAAATGAATATATATATATANAGGATTAATACGAAAGTATAAGGATAAATAATCAAAATAAGCTGAAAAAGAATAATAAGTGGAGACTTATTATTAGAAAAAACATCTGTATAATTAAAATTAACAAATAATTTAAGTAAAAGTAACTAAAGAAAATTCTTGATATTAAAAAAGTACCTACCTAAATAATATAAAAAAAATAAGAAATAAATGTAACCAATCAAAAATATTATTATAATGAAAAAAAAACTAAACAAAACCAGCTACAAGATCAATATTATCATCGTAAAATAAATATTTAAAAGTATTCAAAATAAAAATATTACGAAATATAATCTATATTATAATAAAACAGTAAATAAATTAATAATGCTATGCGAAGATATATCCTGTCGCCGAGATTTATTTAGATAATAAAAGAGTTTCCGTTGCATTAACCGTTTATAAAAAAATAAAAATGAAGTGTCTGTTTGTGATCACAAAATAACTGTTTTTGCAAGTGCATGTGGTTATTTACCTACATGATACACAAATATTGTCTTTCTATCATTCTATTTCCCCGAGCTAGTTTTTTATACTTTTTTTTAGGACAATATTTTTGTAAACATTATTTTTGTGTCTCATATGATTGAGTCAGCGCTCGTCATGTAAGCGTTCAGGAAGCTCATTTTAGGCGTCCTTTTCTCCAAATAACAAAATTCCTTGTTGCCTAGCAACGGTTGCTTAGAGACGGATAAAATAACATGGCAAAATAAATTGCATATCAAATTAAAAGATTTTAATATATTGATATAGTATATATCAATAAAAATAAAAAGTAATCTATGACTATCCTCAAGTATCTCTGTATGAAATTTTAGCACAATCGTATCAGCGGTTTGGCCCTGATTGCTACACAGACAGACAGACAGAGTTACTTTCGAATTTATAATATAGGTAAGGTGGTAAGGTATGGATATATAAATATTTCATTTCCTCGAGCGGGGATCGAACCCACAACCAGCCGTTTTTACAGTCAGACTTCGTGGCACTGCGCCACGACTGGTCTTGACAGATTTTAATATTATTTTTCGAATGTCATAATTATGCAACAATGTCACTTTCTGTCATCAATTATAATGATTAATTAATTAACGAGATTAGATGACATTTGTCATTATAAATTGACCACAAAGATTCATTTGGTACAGATTAATTATATTCAACGTGGAAATCAGGAATATAGATAGTATAATAATTACAATCGATCTTAGAGATTTTTGATTTCGACATTTTATATTATACATTTGTATAGATTTAGTCAAATCTGTCTAATAGTATACGTAGAAAGTGAGATATCCTTAATGTTGAATTTTACTTATATAAGGAATCAAATTCAATTTCAGTTAGGTAGTTAGCAGGACTAACAACGTAGCTACTCACTTTTAAGAGATAATACTTTATATAATAAAAGTTTTCTAATTGAAATAAAGCACTTAAAGTCTGCAAAGTAGTTAAAATGTTGATATTCTTAATGTAACTTTTTTTTCTTAAAATTTTACTTTTAAATTATTTTTTACGAGCTCAGCAATTCATATCACAGTTTCAATCGTTAATTTCAACTTTATTAACAACAGATGCTTAGTTGTAACGCGGCGTTGAGTTCTGCCACTCAACACGCAATGCCTACAGAATCCGGCAGAAAGTGGAGAACGGAGTGTCTTAACACTAGGTTTCCCCTGCCTACCCTGCTATGTGCGGGATACAGCATGAAGCTGAAAAAAAAAGCTTAGTTTTTTCAATATTACTAAAATCTTTTTTTAGAAAATAAAAATCAAACATATTCTTTCTCTATTCAATTAGGCCTTTACAAGTACTTTTGAATCGTCAAGTTGCATAGAAATGTCACTTTTGTTGAGAAGATCCGGCAGGAAACTACAGTTTCTCCTCTCAAAGTATAATTTACAACAAACGTATTCAACGTCAGCAACATTTAATTCCACTCACTATTATCATTACAGTAGTCATGGAGTAAATAGTAAACTTTGCTTATAAAAATATACATATTTTTTACTTTAATTTTAACTTGTTCAAATGGCAAGTCTAAAATCACTTGTGAAATTTTATTAAATATAAGTATGCTATGTCCCATGAACGATTTAGTTTTTGAAGGCGAAAACTAGGATTGATCAGGTCGTTTCATTTCTTGTTTAGAAATCGTGTTTATCACAATTCTTTAAATAACTGTGAATATTTTTGCACAACAATCAAAATATTATTGTAAATATACTGTCACAACCGTTAAAATATCCATTTTATTAAAAATTTCTCCGAGATTCTTGAGCTCCCAGGCTGTAAAAGGATCGCCCGCACTGCTCTTATTTGAATTATGAATATTGATACCTATCAATGACGCAACATTTCAAACAAAACATTTATTTTACATAAATACATTATAGAGAAATTATTGCTTCAGTATTATATTTCAAAAGAAAAATAACGGGACTCATTTATCAGGAAGTACATCGAATAAAAGTGGACCTATAATTCTGAAATTGATATGCATATATATATATATATATATATATATATATATATATATATATATATATATATATACGCAATTTTTTCCCGTGTAATTAATTCCGATCCCGGTAATAAATTTTAAAATCTGTCCGTTTTTCATCATAATACAGTCTCAGTTTTTTCAATCATGATATAAATTATAATTTTAGAACCAATATTAAACAAACATTAAAAACTAATTCCAAGTAAAAAGACGACAAATCGTATATGATGATGTATCTCATGTATCATGATCTCTCGAAAGTAGTACATGGTTCAGCGTTAATAACTTACTATAGAATAGTAAAAAAAGTAAATGTATTATTTTTAGAACACCTAACACGAAAGTTGTTAAAGCCGATCTTGAATGGTGAATCCGTAGATCCTGTCGATTCTACGGTATTTCTCGGTATCACCATAGACTCCAAATTACAGTGGGGACCCCATACTGATGGATTGGCGAATAGACTTAGCTCCGCAGCTTTCGCGGTCAACAAAAAAAGGGAAAAAATTGCGTTTGCAGTGCGCGCGTACTTACCGCCTACCTAAATATATAGATGTGATAACTAACATAACTTATCATTTTTCTATTAAATACGATAGTTTTTGCGAGTAAAATCGATTTAAGTGTATTAAAAAAAATGGTTATTGTTTGCAGTTTCCCGCTGTTTACCCCATATAGCAGGGTAGTTAGAGAGAACTAGGTTCCCTTTGTTAAGATACTCCGTTCCCTATATTCCGCCAAATTCTAGAGGCACTGCGTGTTGAGAGGCGGAACTCAACGCTGCGTTTTGCCTCAACTCCAGAGCAAAGAAATGAAAATAAAAATTTAAATAAAAATTTCATTTATTCGAATCTACAACCAGTAGGGTTTAGGGTCACACACTTGTGCTTCCTGTGCCACGACTGGCCTCTATTAATAATTTCTTAACTTCTAAACTAGGTCTTGCCTACTGAATGACATTCCAGTATTCTCCTTGTTTTTAAATATTTTGTTAGTGCTAAACAAATATTATAGTTAGCTATTGGTACCAGCTATTCTTATAATTGAAATGTAGGTGTTAGTTACATGAACTTTTAATAGGTCATTCTTATTTAGTTTACGATGGACATCGATTTTTAAAGGCGCAGATCAGTTCAGCTGAAAAACAACTTATTTTTAAAATAGGTTTTCGAATAATTTCGTTAATAATATTTCTTGTAAGCCAAAATAATGTTTTGTTAGGTTCTAATTAAACAAATTCTATTGAATATTTCTTTTCTTTTTTTTTCTTTCTTTCGTTTTTAACTAACACGTGCTAGTTTTTTTTAAAACATGCTGCTGAAAGCTGAGTTTGCGAGAATTCTAGTGTCAAGATTTTCACATCTCTATTGTCCGCCCAAATTCGAAATTTTGCGAGTTGAATGGCGCAATTTAACGCCGCGCTTTAACTTACCAGACCGACCAAATGACCAAAATAACTAATGTTATCGTCCAGTGGAGATTGAATCCACTACCATTACATTCACAGTCGGACTATAAGTTATATATATATTTTTTTAATATTTTTTTTTTACATTACAACATTTATTTGAAATATTTCATTGATCTGTAGTGAAATAGGATTGATTTAGATGTTTTTATGTACACATGTCTTTAAGTACATTCCTATTTCTTACATATCGTTTCCAATGAAAACTCCGCTATTATATAAATGTAATTTCTCAAGAAAAATAAATAATCTGTGATAAAAAAAGATCTCAAGGGTAACTGCTGCCCTTATGATTTTTTATGATAAATGCTTATATTATGGTTTCCAGGTCATTGGATAACCTAAGAAAAAAGACATGCACTTTACATTTTTTTATTAATCAATAGCTAAATATTGCCAATTTATATATTTTACTAGAGTGTGCGCGCAACTTCGCCCGCGTATTTGCATATTTCCAACCTTAGGGTAATTCTAAAAAAACCACGAAACACGTTTCAATCACGTCTGAATTTTAATTTTTTATTGAAATCGGTGGCAGTTTAAAGATTTTTCTATATAAACTTTCAACCCCCTATTTGAACCCTTAGGGGGTAAATTTTAAAAAACCATGAAACACGTATTCAATTAAATATTTTTAAAGCTCTGAATTTCAAATTTTATAAAAATCCCTTACCCTTTTTTAATTTATTATTATATCTAGTTTCCTTATCATATATATTAATTACATTATTATTTACATACAATTAATACCTATAATAAGAAAATGTTATTTTTAACTTTTCATTATTTTACAAAATTTTACTTAGATCTAGGGTTTTAAGCGAGTGTTTATATATGAATATTTAACAATTTTACACATTACAATATGTATTTAATTACATAACTACAAGTACATGCTAAACTTTTATTATTATAAAAGTTTACTTTTATTATTATAATTAATTTGGATGTGGATGTGAGGAATTTTACACTAGGATAAGGGCATGACCGCTATGGTGGAAGAGGCGACCGCTGTGTTCCTATCTTTCAAAGCCATCTTTAAATTATGTTCCACAATGTGTTTATGCTGTATAATTTTTACACAGAATTCTTACTCGACTGCGCGATGTAAAGGAGGTTAATATGTTAATTAGTCTATGTATGAATGTATGTTACTTCGCGGATTTGAAGGCCGATTTTGAATATTCTCGCATCAACTCGTAATCTTCTAAGTGTCACGAAAAAGATGACAATACCTAATCAAAATCCCCATACGTGAAAATAAAAAAAATAGATGATCTACATCAAATAGGGTATCGTTGAATAGGAATACAAAAAGAGATTCCAGGGTCCTTTCATATTTTTTCATTTTAAGCAACGGGTCCAGGCTATAATATTATAGCGATGTATAGTCGTTGAAACAATTATTATTTTCATATTTTTTACAGATTCTTCGGAACCCATTTTTCAATCAATCAATCAATCAATTCAAATTATAAACACTATTTTGTTTATTTATTACCATTTTAGAAATTAGTACAAAAACATCAATATACGTAACATCTAAAAACCAAAAAGGTTTATTTACTATAGGTATGTAAGTTAATAAATAATGACAATTGCTTGAAATTATAATTTTAAATTTATATTAGACATTTTTCGCACACTTAAAGATTTCAGTAATACAGTAACATCAATAAATTATGTCAAAATGTATATATTATATTAATTTTTTTAGGTATACTTAAAAATTTACTAATATAATCAACAAATTTTTGTGTCCAATCGATCAAATCAAACCAAATAAAATCGCAGGGGCACTTCAGGGTGATCGAAGGAGCTAAAAAAAAAAAAATCTTCCCAATGAAGCCTCGAAGATGTAAACGGGATCATGTTGTTAATCCTATCATTTGGAAAAAAATAAATGTTTCTGTATATCGAATCGCGATCATGTAATTACTTTTTTGCAAATTTGTCGAGGATTTTTCAATATTTTTTTTTCTTTTTATGTTTTTAAGCAGTAATAGAAAAATATATAAGAAGACAAAAAAAAGACTAATCTTGTTTGTCTTTTGTATAAAAATCTGTAATTAATATCTAAAGCTTCGAGCTTTTGTGAAAAGCGCCATCTGTATTCAAAGCTCAGCAAAAATATGGTTAAATTAGTGCTTTGAAAGACAACATCGCGTCACAAAATTAACGTTAAAATTTATTACTTTCCCGCCAGATGGCATTACAAGTCATTTATTTTACTAAAACGAAGTAATCATCGTAATCTTTTTAGTAAAGTAAATAAAAAAATAATAGCTTATTGTTAATTAAATATTTTTAAAGTTTACCACATAATTGTTTATTTTTCATTAAAAGTTAACGAACAGAAACATAATCATACAACATAAATATTAAGCCAAATAATATTGAATATTAGGAATATAGCCTAATAAAAGTAAACAAAAATGTTATAGCGTAAATGTACATGTAAACGTAAATGTTAAGTATATTTTTTAGATGTTATTGTTATAAGTATAATAAATAATAAATTATTATTTCGATAAAAAAGAAATACAGCATAACCAATACAAAACTATCAAGCATAATGTACTAACGCCATCTATTTCACATTATAGAAGACGCATGTGCAAACTCGTCACCGGACAAAAATATACCTTTAAAAATTATAATCAAGATACGCGCCAGCGTCTCCAGCCAAGTAAAAAGCTGGAAACGAAAACACAATGTTATTTGTTATTGTTGCACGAACCATTTCAAGCTCCTTTTAAGTTCTTGAATATACATATACATATACATATATATATATATATATATATATATATATATATATATATATATATATATATATATATATATATATATATGTGTATTTCAGAAAAAATGACCCTGTGACGAATAAGAAATATTATCTTGGCATATCATAAAATTGCTTATATTTACTCTGATATTAAAGAGTATATTATTAACTACCTAAATATATTATTGAAATTGAAATTATATCATAAATTTAAAAAATATTCAAGTTTTCTTTCAACATATGGCGAAAAGTATTCCTTTACNAAATTTTAAAATGTTTTAAAGTGTTATTCCAATTTACTTACCGAACTCCAAGAAGCGCGGGTTCGAGCCTCGCTTCAAAATTTTTATAATATAATATATTAATTAAACAGTAATAAAAGTGTAGTAGGGTGTAAATGTAGGGTGATGTAAGAAATAGAACACAAATATATGCTTTTTAAAATTTTTGATTGCACACGCACATCTTCTGGACTACTGGACGGATTGGAATGTAACTTTTTTTATTGTATCTATCAGGATCAGGCAGGATGTAGGCATTATTTGATATTGAAACCTGGCGCACTTAATGCAGAACCATAAAGATCCGGCTAAACTATAAGAAATAAAAAAAATTTCAACTTAATAGGAATTTTCCATTGACATATAAAATTTAAAGATCTAGAATATCTGACGAAGAACTGGGTATAATAGTCCAACTACACTATAAAAAACTATAAAATGCAGCATTAGCAAAAATTAATTTCAGTATAAAAAAAAACAAACTACTTAAATTAGATATATGTATGGAAGTACCGTTCAGGTAGAATTATGATAGGAGAATAAAATATAATACGCATACGAGTTGTAGTCTTGCAACTTTCCGATATCAGAATTTAATTCAATTTTCAATAATCACTCGCTGCCAGTAACTTAACTTCTATTTCCATTTACTATCTATTATCTTTGAAAAGTGTCAATATTTTAAGGAATTTTTGTTTATGCGATTGAATTAGTTTTGAATTGCCAGAGCGGGAGAAAATAAAAAAAATAAATATGATCATTCCCCATGAATGGAAATTGAACATACAACCATCCCGTTTACGGCAATAGTAATTAATAGACGCAGCCCCACTGCGCCTAGACTGCCACATTCATCAACGAATACTGCCGACCGTAATTCATTTCTTTTGCAAATCTGTCATTTCCTTATTTCTTCAACCTTGTCTTAAAGAAAGAACCATAATGGTTCTTCTTCAAATTTTCTAGATCTCTTATTTTCATATGTAAATGAGAAATGCCTATTACTCTCAACGACTTTCGCCAAAGAGGTCAGTCCAGTTGAGGCCAGTAGTGGCGCAGGGGCACAAGTGCGACTATACAAGCGATTGTGGGTTCGATTCCCATTCGAATAAATGGAATATTTAATATTATCAAATATTTAACATTTGAACTTGACTGTTATGTACATATTCAATATATAATTTTAGTACTTACTTCATTTGCTGAAATAATGTGAATAATATTGATATTTTTTATCCCGTGTGTAGTAAATTTACACCCTAACTGTTCATTTCTCATTACAAAAAAACTGAACTGTAAAATATAAATGATAAGAGATACGCCAAACATCTTTATTGAAAAATTCCATCTTGTCCGATTATTAAGGAAGTTCTGAATAAGCTGAAATCTTCAGTTTTAAACAAGACTTTGCTTTTCTTGTACAATTCGTCTTTCGGAATACTTAATAGAGATCTACCCCTTTTCATCGCATCTAAAGAAGTTTCGGGCTCGTTTAGGGACGGTCCGGTCGATTTATTGTTAAATAAATATTTATTGTTATAAATGGGATGACCTGCAATTTGGTTTGATAACTAATAACTTTTTTAAATGACATTACCGATTATAGAAACTGAAAGCAGAATATATTTTTTTTTAAACGTTATGCAATAAATTTTGTTTTCTCTGATTATAGCAATATGTTGTTCCATATTTCCGCTAGTGAGAACTATTTATGATATAATAAAAAAAAATTATATAAAATTTTATTGAGTATCGACAAGCTAAGTTTAAGCGATTGCTGCAGACGCTGCAAAATAACGATATTTACATCGTAACTTAAACGTGACAGGACACTCTAAAACCAAGTTTAATCACCACGAAACGAGGGGGTCAGTTAAAAAGAGGCTCCCTAATCAGGTCCGCGCGAGCACGCGTTACGCACTTACATAATGAAAGGGGGAAATGAGGGCGTACGGGGGGAGGCAGGGGCGTCATCTGCGTACACCCTGTCCGGCCGCCCGCGATCGATACCTATACGTATGGACTTTATGTAAAAAGCCTCCTGCACACCCGGAGGACGCCGACCATAAGTGTCGAGAAACGAGTCGCCCCCGGGGAGGAAGGCACGAAATATCTTCAATTTTCGAGAGAAAATTTTCCAATGCGGGGGCGAAAACCCGCGGCGGAAGGGCTGGCTCGCTCGCCCCGAACGCCTATGTCCGAAAAATGCGCGCCCCTTAATTGAATTTACAGATTTGCCTTTTGGAACGCAAGCTCCGACGATGTTTATTGCGGACGCCTCGTTATTACTCTTTATGGGACAAACTGATATGCTCAATATATTTTTATCTTAACCACACTTTAAACTCGGGACCCCAATCGCTCGATCCCTGCGCCACTGGTGACTGTTATTAATGATAATGACTGATTATTATCGAAAAAACGTTATTATTTGGTTTACGTGACGTTATTGGTCAAACAACGCTATCAATTTGTAGAAATTAAATATAAATTAATTCTTTTTTAAACATTTTTTAAAGTGTTATTCCACACTTAGGAAAGAAAAATCATATTAATTTATTGTACTGAGTGATATGGAAAATTGTAAATTTTTCTTTTAGTTTTTTATATTTATTTCAAATTTCATATTTATAAAAACTTAATTCGCGTATATTACCAAGTTTTAGTTTTAAATATACTTAAAGAGTTTGACTTATTCCATTCCATTTGCAGACTTTTTATCTTCAACCCATATTTGTCATGTGGAGAAGTGATTTTAAATAAAAACGAAGAAAGAATTAATTTACTTATTTAGAAAACGTATAAAAATTTGAACGCAGCGGGACTCGAACCCGCGCCTCCTGGCTCCTGGTTGGATGGAATAAGTCAAACTCTTTAAGTATATTTAAAACTAAAACTTGGTAATATACGCGAATTAAGTTTTTAGAAATATGAAATTTGAAATAAATATAAAAAACTAAAAGAAAAATTTACAATTTTCCATATCACTCAGTACAATAAATTAATATGATTTTACATATAACATTAACATAATTATATTTAAATAAATAAATCTGTATATAATTATTTTATTATCCAAGTTAACACGTTAACAATGATTCCAGAATTCAGCGAAAAATGAGGAACCGAGTATCTTAACACTAGATTTCCTCTGCCTACCCGGCATGCGGGAAACTGCGTGAAGCTAAAAAAAACCTATATTTTACGTACAACACATATTACAGAGGATGCTATTTTTCACTAGGAAAATATCCAATAGACCTCTGTCTACGCGACGTTGAGTTACGCCACTCAACACATAGTATCTCCAGAAAGGTCGTAAACAGAAGGTGAGCCCTAAAAAATATTCGCAATCTATAAAATACAAGAAGTAGAATTAACCTGAGGCTGTTCTGCTTAGCTTGCGTATAAATAAAGTTTCTATAAAGATTTTCTAGTTTCTAGTATTTCTATTTTGTTTTATCTATTTTATCAACACAAAATTATAACAAAGGACTACAGATCTCTTTTTTAATTGACGACATGTTTATTAATGACATTTTAATAAGATAATGTCTTTAAAAAACGTACGTATACATACGTATCATTATGTATAAAAATTGATTAAAATAAATCAAAATAAAAAAAAAATTGATTAATTATTATTAAACCATTAAGTAGTGGTCCAATAATTTTTTATTGTATTTGAATACATTTATTTTCATTTGATAGAAAATTGTTATTTTTGGATGTTTTATGTATAATATCTTTAAATGCAGAATTCAACTGAATAATATTATAATATATAGTAAGTGTTGTGTATTTGTTTGTTGGTCATATGCATGAAAACGATTACCCTGTCGTATCTATAATAGCCTTCCATGGCAAACAGACTGTCCAATACAAAATTAGCACCAGTAGTTCCTGAAATTAGGCATTCAACCAAACAAACTTTTCAGCTTTATAATATTAGTAAGAACGATATTAAGAAGCTTGTATTTGGAAAAATATCCTTCCAGAAACATAAATGTTCAACAAAAAGAATGTAGGTTGTCGGTATGAACATACTCGTGACATAATAAATTAATATTAAGCCCTGTACATAATCTTATTTTTTATTTATAAGAAAATAAATAAATTGAAGCTTATTTGACTATAATGCACATTGTAACCTAGAAGACATTTGGTCTATACTAGTCATTAATTTATATTGATTATATCAGTAGGCAGTCATTGATTAAAATATCGGTTTTCAAAAGTTACTATCGCAATTAGCATCACAGGTTTATATAAAGAAAGAATCAAGAAGAAAGCTAATAATTTTCATAATAATATGTAATAATGTAATATCGAAAAAAGTGCGCATAATGTCTAAGATTTGAGATGTGATGGAAAAATACTTTTTTCTTCAATAAAAAGAAATAAATATCATTTCTGTCTTTTTATTAAATTGGATTAATTTAATGGAACTCTGTACAAAGTCCTGGTTGCTACGGGTGCTACGTCGTAGCCAGTAAGTGGTATATATTTATTTCCTACTCTTTTATAATATTTACATATGTTATAAATTTTACTTAAATCCTAATACTAGGATAGAAAAAAGTGAAAAATACAAAAAAGTGTAAAAAATAATTTCTCACAGTGGGAGGTAAAAAAAAATATTACGTTTTCAAAAAAATCTACTTATACCTATTTTAAATTAGCGATCGTTGCTTGCAACTACTTTTGTGTGGATACTATAAACATTAAGGTAATATATCTAATTCATCATCGGTTTATGTTATCGTATACCTCCATATTGAGTCTAACATCTTTGGCTAAGCATATGCCATAATGTATAATAACTGATTATTCAAACAGGAATTAATTATCCAAATTTTTTCATGCTTTTATTTTTATACATGATCAAAAAAAATCCATCGCATCTAGCAAAGTCGATTGTAGTCGAAGGTACATAATTTTTTATGCATTAACTGGACTGTGACGCGACCTACAAATCATAAAACAAAAAACGTTTTAGTTCATTTATATCTATACTGTGGTTTAAAAAACATGCCAAAAACTGAATAAAACATTGATAATTCTTTAATACATTTACAATAAATGGAATAATAAACAAAAATAATATTTAAGTGTTTTTTAAAATTTATTATTATATTTTTTTCTTAAATTACACGCATATTGATTTTAAAATTTTATTTTAATTTTGGTAAACGTCATTAGTGGGGCTACTTCTGTAATATTGATAAAATTAAAACGCCACTTACGAGTACATCAGTATTTTTGCGCATCTACAACATAATTTAATTTTGAAAAAAATAAAAAAAAATTAAATCAGCTTCACACTGTATCCCGCACACAGCAGGGTAGGCAGAGGGAACCTAGTGTTAAGACACTCCGTTCCCCACTTGCTGCCGAATTCTGGAAGCATTGCGTGTTGAGTAGCAGAACTCAACGCCGCGCTTTGCTGGCGCGCCAGCGCGTATATATGGAAATATAAATTTAAATAAATAATTTTTAACAAAGTCAAAAATATATATTTTATTATATTTATTAAAAACTGTCATGAACGAGTATATCTATAAAATTGAACAACTTTCACTCGTAACCTTGCCAGAGAAATGGAAAGTGTTCCTATTTCGAGACTACACACAAGGCTTACAAAATGTATTCAGTTTCACTGGGTACCTACTCTCGAACCCTACCTACCAATACGTAGGGCGGGCAGCAAAGTCCGTGCACATGTAAAATAGCTCTGCTCAGATTGAAGTATGCTCTACTTATTGATTTATTTTTTGTTATGTTTATGTTTGCCGAATATACTGCTTATTAATTTATTTTTTCACGTATCATAGGAGTTTAGAAAATTAAGTGTGAGAGTACTATTACTATAAAGAATGATTTTTTAAATATCCTAAATATAATAATAATGTATAGTTATGTCTTATATATTTTTTTTGCATTTGCAATGCATTGCAATGGTTGCATTGCTTAATTAGGGCCGATTTATGCAGGTGTAACGTACTTTCTATTTCTTTAAACATTTTCAATGGTACCAATTTTCAAAAACAATAAAACAAGCAAAGGCAAAGCTATCTACTTAAAGAGTTAGATAGCTTTTTTAATACTTACAATAATAAAAAAATAATATATATTGCTATTCTATACCTGAATGTTAAGTTATACGTGTTGAAATCAAATGAAAGAAGATTAAATATCGTATCGATGTAACATATATGTTCTAATTCCATTCCTATTGCCTTATGATTTTTCTCTTTAATTTTAAGAAATATATTGTGATAAAGTAGTTTCTTGAAATAAAAGAATTTGCTATCTCATATCTAATTCATAATATCCGCTATATATATTTCATAGATTGGTGAGCTTATGTAACTGAAATACGATATATGCTTAAACGATAAGTTCGCATGGATTACGATAAAATTAGTACTTTAATTCACCGAAAGTTTATGTTAATTAATAAATTGGGTGGATGCACTCATCGCATAGCTAGAGAATGATAAGCAAAACGAGCTGGACCTCTATACTACGAGGAGCATTCTAGTTATTTTTTTAAAATATCTTAGATACCAAATGATTTTAAAATATATAAACGGTTAAAGAAAAGGTTATAATAACGTTTAGCTGCTGTGTGCGGGATATAGCGTAGCTTTACGCTATATCCCGCACACAGCAGAGTAGGCAGAGGGAACCTAGTGTTAAGATTCTCTATTTTCCACTAAATTATGGAGGCCTTACGCGTTGAGTACCGGAACTCAATGCCGCGCAAATGTTAAATATTTCAATTTGTCGAGTGGATCGACCACAACCGAAACCAGTCGCGCTTACAGTCACACACTTGTGCTCCTACGCTGCGTTATAATATTTGTAAAACAACAAACATTTAAATACTCCTCAAAGTAGAGCAACGTTCGTGTTCCACCGCTCCAAGCCGGGTTCTGGGGGCTACTTCTCTGTTATATCTGCCCGTCCAAGATACATGCCTCGCATAGACGCACTCGTGTTACCGGCCGCGTTCGACCAGCGGGTGAGGGCGGCCCGCCACCCCGCCCGCCGCCTGCGTCATCTAGCGCGACTAGGCGCTAGGGTTAATTCAAACGGTACAATTTAAATATTTCAAATTATTTTAAACATCCAAATTTTTGTTTATTTTTTTTTATTAAACTTTGAACGTACAATACAATATGAGGGTAGATAGATGTTTGTACTGATAGTTTATGAAATTTTAAAAAGAAATGTTTTGAGATTATTGGGATGGTTCGTATGTAAATGTAGTCTTGTTTGCTTCTATTTATATAAAGTTGTTAACGCTTCTTTTTGTTCACAATTTTTTATTGCTTGTTTTATTTTGTTTTAGCCTCATTCTGTATCCCGTATATAGCAGTGTAGGGAGAAGAAACCTGGGAACTTAGTGTTAAAATACTCCGTTTATATTAAGATACTTTTTGGTTCCGTCCATTATCCGCCGAATTCTGGAGGAGGATTGTGAATTGTGCGGCGGAAATTTAACGCCGCGCGATGTCTTGACACCAGAGCGAAGTAATAAAAATATTAAATATTTCATTTCTTTGAGTAGGAATCAAACCGACAACCTGTTGCATTTACAATCACCAGTGATTGCACCACTGCGCCACGATTATATAAATAAAAAATATGTATATTTCTTACTTTATCTCCTTATAATTATATCATATTTATAAATAGCAAGCTTATAAGCTCAAATAAAACGATAAATTCTAATATGTGATATTCGTATAACAACAATGCTTAGCTTGTAATAAGTGTTATAAAGTACATTATTTAATTTTAATATGACGATCGTTGTTTTATTTACAGATATAACGCTTACTTTTTTATGGACTTTTACTTAAAAATAATCTAAGTATCAACAAAACTTATTTAAAAGTATATTTTAAAAGAATATAATTTAAAAACGCGGCAGCCCTGCGTGTCCGGTTCGCAGCCCTGAATCTGTAGAACGTAGAACAGAGCAGCGTGCGTGCCCGGTTCCCTGTAAACAGCCTTCCCTACGTATGTATGGCGGATGGACGCCTCCCTGCCACAGTCCACCCCATAGAAAGGGGTGCCCCCGCTTCTTCCTTGTTCCTCCTTGTGCAAATTCCCCTGGCGATGGAAATGTGCTCTGCCACATTTTATACAATTTCTAGTTTGTGCGTTTCAAAATTCACTCTTGTCCACCGGCTTAGGATATTAAGCCATATAACGTAATACCAGGGTTGATCAAGACAGTCTGTAAATGGTTCGTCCGAGTTATTACGGCGGTTTGTTGCAAACAATTTCTCCGGCCGTTGACTTTTCGTTTCATTCAGTGGGTCGGTTGTCTATTCTCGCGTGTCTCATTGCCGCTATTGGGACAACAAAACAAAGAATTAAATATTTACACTATGATTTGTTGAGATACGAACATAAGATGCTGTTAAATTGATATCTGATAACTTTTTAATGTATTTTTTTATAGTTATATACCAAAAAAAAACATCAAGTTTCATACACAATAGAAGTTAAAACATAAAGATCAAGTAGTAAGTGATTTTTAAATTGTAATATAAATTTCAACAAGAGGAATGCAATATTGTTACATAACTCAATACAACCTTAGTAAGTATTAAATTTCTGGATCCAAGTTTATTATAAAGGAGAATTCAGTTAGCACTATTGGAGGTCGTAGTGGCCGTTGGTGGAATACTTGTCATGTACAGAATAGCTGGGCTTTAATTAAAGCGAGTAATTTAGAGGGCCCGGGTGTTACCACGCATGGCTATGCTAGGTACAGTCTTCTGCATACTCATTTGGAAATGTTTAAACAGAGGTGCCTCTGCCTCGTAGGGTGGTGGGTGGTGATGGTTAGTTCTCCGCTACAGATAAATTAATAATACGCACAGCTTAGATATATGTATGTATGTATACGTATAGAACGCGTGTCCGTAAGTACGTATACAGGGGGTTTCAGTAAAATATAACATTTTTTAAAAATATTTTTTAAAATAATACTGTTTTTATTGATTCGTTTGATTCTTTATATATTACCAATAATCATATTGATAAGAATAATCAATAAAGTAAATATAATAAAACATTAAAAGGGGTCAATTCTATACGTTTAATGTAACGAAAAAAATGTTGCAAGAGTTTTCGTGCAAGTAACAGACAAATAAAAATATAATTTAAGTAAATTTTATCCATCTGCCTATCTCTATGTTGCTTGCGATCAACATGCATATTATTGGATGGATTTTGTCAATATGACAAAGCGAGGCACTGAGTTCCAATACTGAACACGCAATCTCAAGAATTGAAAAATGGGAACGGAAGGTCCTAACACTAAGTCTACTCATAGCAGAGTAGGCAGGATCCATTTGCCTATAGTGTAAAGCTAATAAAAAAAACACCATGCGCTAACCATCATGAGCTTACGTCATAATTAATTGAATATTCTTGTAACCCAAAAAATTATTCAAAACTATAAAATGTTCAATTAAAATTTCGTTATCAAAGTTTTTTTTTCAAAAATATTATTAATAAAGAAATATTGTCATAACATCCCGTATATGCGTAAATTTTCAAGAAATTACACAACATAAAATGGCTAAATAGAAAAGTATAAGAGTTTCTTATATTGATTTATAAATAGATTCAGTATCATACTCTTAAAAGTATATTAATAGATATTTATATATTATAGGTCTTTTATTTACTATTCCTTTTTTTCTCTACTTCCTGCATGTAGCAGGGTGGGCAGACGGTGAGTATTGTTAAGACACTCCGCTCCTCACTTTCCACCGAATTCTGGAGTAATTACATGTTAAGTAGCGGAAGTCGATGCTGCGCTTTGCTCCGACACCAGAGCGAAGAAATGAAAATATTAATTATTTCATTTTCTAGAGTAGGAATCGAACTCACAACTGGTCGACTGGCCTCAATCTTATTATTACACGTATTTTAACGGCTATAAATAAAATTGGTATTTCGTTTGTACTGTAAATAAATTTTAAATGGAAATATATTTTGTTTATAAATCGTTTCCAAAAAAATATCCTAATTAGATCCATTGAACACGTGCCCGTCATTTATTGTCATATAATTTCTGCTCTAAATTTCATTTTCCACTTAAACTATTGCTTGAACAATGTTTATATGACTAAAAGTAATAAATAAATAACAGCAACCGACCGTTTCAGATCATCGTAGTGCAGTGGCACAAGCGTGTGACTACATATAAACGTTTGTGGGATGTATTTCCACTTGAGGAAATAAATTATTTTTATTACGTCGCTATGCCACTCAATAGGTGAGTTCGTCGAGCCTCGGAAATAAATCCTCTAAAGTTCAGCGAAAACTGAAAAACGGAGGGTTTTCATATCAATGCAGTAATTCTAGTAGGTACTATTGTAAAATATGTACGATTATTAATTCATTTTATAATAACGACGTTTCGTCGATAACATTAATTTTCTAATAATAATAATAATTCCAATACTAAATACGTAAAAAATTAAAATATCGTAAATACTTTATTGCGAAAACAAATTTTAAATACTAAAACACCATGTATAGCTGAGATGTGAGATGTAAAATTTGAGCGGAGTACGGCGTATACCTATTATGAAATTCTGCACACAAAGACAGTTCACACACACAGGGGCGAGTTACTCGGACTTCGCTTTTGGGGTGGGTATAGAATCCTTGCGACGCTCGACCCCGGCTTAAATTCTCATATTAATATGTATCTCCTTTAAGCTTAGATTTCTGGAAGCCGATGTTCGTCGCAATTACGCTGGCATTATAGTCCTTGATATAGATATTCTAGTCAATTAGTGTTAGTTCAAAAATTTATTATATACGAATATTTCATTTACAGGAAATTTTCTAATAATAAGTAAATATATTTTCAAAAGTGAAAAACTCTTGAATCTCCTTTATATTTCTATCTTCATTTGCACGTACATGCGCTCCTCATATGTTATTGAGCCTTAAGCAAATCTTTAAATCACTTCGTTTTCTTACATCCTATGTCCTTTGTGTTCTAATTATCAATAATTTATAGGAAAATAAAGTGAATCGAAATATTTATGTAACATAAGAACCAAGATCAATATTGATTAATGTGTTTATTATAATATATTATATTTTACAGTACAAAATAAACAAGAATAATTGAGCAATTATAATTAATAGTGTCATTTAATTGAACATGTTTCAGTTCTTCTTGCAAAGGTTCCACTAAGATAATTCGCCATTTTCCTTCTCCCTAATGAAGCACGTCACTATCATTTTTTTCTTTGCCGACAGGAATAATTTTTAGCTTCTCACTTTCCTAAAAAGAAAAGTAATTTTCTTACCTTACACTTTTTATATATAGTGGTACAAAATCATTTGTAAACTATCACGTAGAAGATGATTATTCCACTGATAAAGACAAGATATAATATCTTTTGTGCTTTATATGTTTCGCGTTACAAATAAGTGTTATAATGGTTCTTTTTATTATTTACTGCTTATAGAATATTTGCTTTGCAGCCCGAGAGCACAAATAGAATTAAGTATATAATAGTTGAAGTTGTGTATGAAACATGACGCAGTCTTACTGCCTACACTGACTTTGGCGGCACATTGGTTATAGCCTTCCTCGATATTTTTTTTTTCAAATGGAGGTTCCACCAAAAATCCAGAGATGAGCACGTTTAACCAAGCAACTCAACAACATCAGATTTACAGTAAATATAGGTTCGTTACCTAGAATTAAAAAAAAACTGGTGAAACGCGAGACGGATTCGCCCACCGGAGGTACCGTACAGCAATTGGGAGTTTCGAACTTTTTCTGAAATTCTTAGCTTATCTTAGGCAGAGCCCTTAACAAGTACTATCCGTAGCTGCTAGGTGCCAAATTTCATAATTCTAGGTCAACCGGAAGTACCCTATGAATTTTGATTCCTTTTACAGTGTTTAAATACGCATTTTTGCGATATAAACGGCCATATCTTTTTTTCAGTAATTGTAGAAATATGTAGACGTAAACTTAAGTATATGGTTTCAATTTCAACTCGATATCTCCAAGCGTTTCTGAGATAAAGACTCTTACTGACAGATACACAGACGGACGGACAACAAAGTGATTATAAGGGTTCCTTTTTTCCCTAAAACGTACGGAGCTCTAAAAATATGAAACACTTATAGGCTCACTTTGTTGTGAATCTGTCATGATAATTTTAAGCGTGGACGTACGATCAAGAGGTTAGACATAAAATCCAATCCACGCAGATGGCAAAGGAAAGAAGCTGTCTAAATATAAATATTCGAGATGCGAGTAACAATACAGAAATTTGAAACTACTACTTTTGATTTGGACGTGACAATCAATATCACAAAATTCAAAGAATCGCATGGCGTCTAAAGCAGAGGTCGTCGGGTCTACATTCAAGGTTAATTAAATCTATGTCGATCCATTAAGCATAATCATAAGTAATAAGGGCTGGCTATCAAATCATGGAGGTCACTGGTGTAATCTGCGACTGCAGAATATCGCCCAAACTCAAGGGTTTAATGTGAACATGACCAAACCAGTTCTTAGATGCGGTAGCGGCAGCTACAGTATATATACGTATTCAAAGTAGTCTTGGATACCGCGGCATAGCGGTGAAGCTCTAAGGGCTCACCTAAGATTGCTTGTCGGAAAGAAGTGCCTCGTTATGACTATCCGTGAAGTTACCTTTCAAACACTGAAGTAAATGATGGCTAAATGCCGTGATGTACAACATGAGAGCCAAAAGACTAACCACCGAGGATATTGAATGTTGTGCGAAGTTACCGAGGATATTGAAGGTTCTCAACCTAGGATACCCTAGGAGACCAAAGGTAATAAAAGCCTGATAATAACATTTTTCTTGTCTTCAAACAACATTTTTATGTGACATCCTTTTACGTACCACTTGAGTAGTTGTTTTGATTTTACCACCCTATTCTTTTTTTAAATTATCAGTTAAGAAATTACCAGTTTGTCTCTTATAGGCTGCAAATCCTGAGTAATCTTGTAAAATACGCAACATGGTTCTAGGTGCTATCTTCATCTCTCGAGATAAAATCCTTTGCTTTCGGACAGAATTTCTTCGAATTCTTTTCCTTACTGATTTGATTTTTTGTACTTCGTGGACAGTCAGAGCTTTTTCTGTCACAAGCAGAGAAGGTTTCATTGTACGTATCAATAGCCCGGTACGCAAACATTTGATTAATACCAAGCGTATGTAGGATTTTAGAAATTGGATTTGGCTCCATACCTACTTCATGTAATCCACTCCATTTTACTATCACAATTTTTTTTAAAAAATATTGGCGCGAAAATAAGAAAATTGAAAGGGTAATCGTATAAAAATTACCGATTCCAAATTCAAAAGTAATACTTTGTTAATTTTTAATTATAATAGTATTTATGGCCCAATTATTGGTTAAAGGTAGACCGAGATAAAATGAAACCATTTCATGTTAATTAAAAATGGTTTTATTTAGTAAATAATAACTTAACATTAGAATATATACAATAATAATTATTGTTGTACAAAATTTACTTAAATCCCGAAAAGTTTGGAATAAAGGGATGCACTGGAGGACCGAAAATAACGGTTTCGCTTGAATGGTCCAGTATTGCCAACCCTATTACGACCGCAAACTTGAGTTTGTCAACTTTTATAAGTTGTACTTCTCGTTGACCTACAATCATGAAATTTTTTCGGTACACTCGGTGGACGAGTACCACTCGCACTTGACCGGTTTTTTTAACTTCAAGAACATGCCATATTTAGAAAACAGTTGAAACGCAGTGTTAAGATACTTTGTTCATCACTCGTTGCTCAGACTTGCAGGTTTAGTAGCGAATCGCATCTGTTCCAAGACCAGGGTAATAAAATTAATTTTAATATAATGTATAATGTATATGTGTATATTCAGACGTAATTCAACGCACTTCGCAAGCGAGTAAATTTAAGTATTCCATGAAATATAGGTAAATTACATATTTCCTGAAATATTTCTCGTGGATTGTGTATGAAAATACGAGACCTAGAAACATGTGGAAAGTTAGCGCCATATTCTGGTGCATGTTGATTTTATATACAAATTGGCAACCCGTCTAAATGGACGACTACTTGGTGATAATAAATTTTATATAAATAAAAAAATATATTAAATCAGTTTCACGCTGTATCCCGCACACAGCAGGGTAGATAGAGGGAACCTAGTATTAAGACGCCCTGTTCCCCACTTTCTGCCGAATTCTGGAGGCATTGCGTGTTGAGTGGAAGAACTCAACGCCGCGCTTTGTCTCGACACCAGAGCGAAGAAATGGAAATATAAATTTAAGTAAATATTTCATCTCCTCGAGTCGGGATCGAACTCACAACCAGTCGATTTTACAGTCACACTTTGTACTCCTGCGTCACGACTGGCCTCAATTAATTCAATTTTATAAAAGAAACTGAATTTCGTTCGTATTCTAATATGTTTGCCACGCACTTATAGCGACAAGAAAATTTGTAATATACTGGTATTACATCATCATTATGTCCATAGAGCTTTTTGATAATTTTAGAAATAATTATTAAAATACCTACATAAATTCACAATCTTCAACAAATACAAAAAAAATGAAAATAATATTTTAATTCCTTAAGACAAGTCAATTGGAACGCCTCATCGATCTAGATTCTAAAATAGAAGTAAGAACTTAAAGTACAAATAACAACTTAAGATACAAATTGGGAAAATAGAATTATCAATTCCAGTATAACACAGAAAACCATGGCTAACTTATTTTTATACATTTTTAAAGTGTTATTCCACACTTAGGAAAGAAAAATACTTATTTAGAAAACGTATAAAAATTTACCACAAATTTTATACGTTTTCTAAATCTGTCTAAATACGTATTTTTCTTTCCTAAGTGTGGAATAACACTTTAAAAATGTTTAAAAATATTTAAAAAATAGTTTCTCTCTTGCCAAACGATAATTCTTAGTAATTATCTTTGGGTAGCGGAAATTTGTAAAAATCTCCCTACAGAGATGCTAACAACATAAATAAGTTGTAACAAGCGTATAAAAATTTCGACGTAGCTTGGCGAGAACGCATGGCTTAGTGGTCAGAGCGCCTGGTCGGTTTCCAGGAGGCGCGGGTTCGAGTCCCGCTGCGTTCAAATTTTTATACGTTTTCTAAATAAGCATGGCTAACTTGTATTTGTAATTCATTTTGTAGAAAAAATATGATACGACCGCAAACTTAAGTTTGTTAATTTTTATGAGTAGTACTTCCCGCGTACTTCCATGTGATAAGACCTATGTACATGTACTGACAATGAAATATCAGGGGAATCAAAGAAAATCTTCAAATTATATGGCACGAGTTTCACATTTTTTCAATAATCATTATAACATAGAATGCTTTTGTAATCCATTTGAGAAAAAGTTTTTGACAGAATAACAAACAGACAGACACAACATATGCTTCAATTATAGAATCCTTTTATGAAGTCGGTAATTCAAAAACAAAAATGATTTATTACTAGGTTTTCTTATTATCCATATTTTACAACCATATTCACTCTGTATCCCGCACACAGCAGGGTTCCTCATTTTCCGCCATGTTCTGAAGGTATTGCGTGTTGAGTAGTTGAACTCGTCGCGCTTTCCCTCGATATCAGAGTGAAAAAATGAAAATAAATGAAAATATAAGTAAATATCCCATTTCCTCGAGTAGGGATCGAACACACAATCAGTATCATTTACAATCACACACTTGTACCTCTGCGCCACGACTAGTGTTTAAGTGACTGGCATTTATGCTTTTGGGTTAAATATGTATGACTTACATAGCTGTGAAATACATACATATTTTACTTTTACATAGTCACTCATAGGCTCCACACTCTTAGGTTAACTTGAATGAATCTCTATTACAGATAAATTCGCCTCTTGACAATATTTTTTTAAATCGTTGTATTGACTATTGTTTACCAAGTACAATAAAGATATATATTTAAGAATATAACAGCATAAAATAATAAAAACAAAAGTAAATGAGGCCGTTATGGCTCAGTGGCACAGCGTCTGACTGTAAACACGACCGTTGTCGGGTCGCTTTTGTTTCACTGGTAAGAAAATAAAGGGCGCTGTGGACTTCCGCGACTCAACACGCAATATTTAAAAAATCAGACGGAAAGTAAAGGAAAGAGGAATGGGGTGTTTTAATACGGCTTTATGCGTAATAAAACTTGAAGCTAAATAAAATGATAACTTTTGATGTGTGATTATTTAGACTTAAATACAGACTGAAGTTGCGCCTTATTCATTTCCATTTTTCACAAAATTCACGCTATATCGCATGTAGGAGGGTAGGCTGAGGGAACCAAGTGTTAAGACACTGCCGTCCCGTATTTTTCTGTGTTTTTTGCTTGTTGAGTGGGGGAACTCAACACCGCCCTTTGCCTCGATACCAGAGCGAAGGAATAAAAATAAAAAAATAAAAATTTCAAATGAAAATCGAATTCAAAACTCTCAAGTTCACCGTCCCACGCATGTGCCTCTGCGCCACGACTGGCCACGATATTTTCTTGTTTATTTTATTTATTTATTGTAAGCAACTATTTATGACGATTCACACTTAGTCACGCGGCATCGGCGTGGGTTTCGCTTGACATATCAAAAGTTCGTTACTCCCATTAACAGTCATGCAGATATAATGCTGAATCTTTTATTTTCGAACCTGCTGTTCTAATTCCAACTATTCTTTTTATATCAGTACTGAGTGTGTGAATTATTGTTATCGTTAATTTGTATATCTGTTTTTATTGCTGTATTAGGGTTCCCTGTTTTTAAACGAAGCAATTGGACTTGGTTATTTCTTTTTAGTTTTAATGCAGTTGGAGTTCTGTTTTCATATTTTTTTAATAAGTATTATTATATTTTATAGAAATAATTACAATATTCATTAAAAAATCAAAGCCAAGAAAGTTTTACAGCGTTATTAGA
This sequence comes from Heliconius hermathena, assembly GCA_013403705.1. Lineage (NCBI taxonomy): Eukaryota > Metazoa > Arthropoda > Insecta > Lepidoptera > Nymphalidae > Heliconius > Heliconius hermathena. The sequence goes on from JAAIXJ010000284.1 coordinate 125,634, forward strand.
CTACAAGTTACTTAGACTTTTTAGTATTTCATATCAAAAAAAAGGAAAACGAAACTTCACTCTGCCAAGACTACTTTTCTCAAGATCACGTGGAAGTGTCAAGCAGAAATAATTATCAAATATTTAAGCTGCATCTCGTTGGAGCACAGAAAAAATTAAGCTACTACATCAACGTAATCAAAAGGTACGAGCGTTTATGCACGGTTTTGTTGCATTTTTTATGAAACTCATAGAGTACTTATAAAATTTGGCTAAAAGTGAGATTGAGAGTCGGGAGTGAGTCAACTTTTATAAGGCGTTCCCGATGATATACAATCATGAAATTGATACGGATCCCTCGATAGGCGAGCCAAACTAGCACTTCACCGTTTTTCATCAAATTTGATATTTATTTATTTTTTTACTCTAAGTAGGTTTAACATAATTTAGCTTATTGTATACTAAATATCTTCTATAATAGTAAGCATAGCTATCAAAATAATTATGTTGACGAAATTATATTTCTTGTATTTAGCATTTATTTAGGAAACACTATCTTATTAAAGTTGCAAAAATTTATCGAACTTCGAGTTTTAAAATTTATCATCAGCTGTTGTGCAGTTAGAAAGAGTCTGTTACAATTTTTGTTTTTTTTTAAGGTTTAAATATGTCTTTTTTTTATAACATAATATTCATTGATGTGTAGCTCTGTACTTAGATAATACTTATAAGTGGAAAACTGTAATTGGCTTTATTTTTTTATACAAGTTTTTGTTTGTTAGTAATTAATAATATGCTGTTGTTTTCTATATAATAAATTAAAAAAAAAATATTGAGTTCTATCATACCTTACATGTCTTCGTTGAATTTAAAAATAAATTAACTAGTTAACTAGTCCTTATCTTCCAGGGATGGCTTATGAAATGATGACCAGTTTACCCTACTTGCACAATCTATTCGATCACAGGAAAGAGGTTTCGAATCTTTTCTTTTTCTGGCAAGGCAACGAGAGGACTTCGAATAGTTATTTCAATAACTTAGTCAAAACAGTGTTAAGTACAAATAAAAGTATACCCGACATTAAAGGAGAATAAGGACGAATTAAACAGTCAAGAACGAATCAGTAATATTATTACATCAAATTAATTTTGTATATAAAACGCCATAACTCGAGAACTAAACTAAACCAGTTTAAAAACATTACAAACTACCCTCGTATCAAGTTTTCGAATTTCACAAAGTTAATTAAATATTGTTATTTCGGACAGTTAAAATTTAACATACTTAATGAACGATCTAAAATGCTGCACGATGAACAATTTGCTAAGGCGGCATTTTATTGTTTCTTATAGTTTGTTGATCTAGAAGTTTTTTTGTCAGATGTCACAGATCTTAAATTTTTCATGTCATTTCGAAGATGTGCGTGTACAAACTGACGAACAGACAGACACGTGGACGGGCGGACAGGCTGACTGCCGTACCAACAGACAGATAGAAATTTAAAAAATTATAGTATCGAGTTCTATCACTATTTGTTCATTACCCTTCACTGTTTTTTTCACTAAAATATTTTATTATATTTATATTTTTGTTTCTAAGGCCAGTCGTGGCGCAGGGATACAAAGTGTGACTGTAAAATCGACTGGTTATGAGTTCGATCGACCCACTCGAGGAAATAGAATATTTATTTACTTTTTTATTTTCATTTCTTTGCTCTGGTGCCGAGGCAAAGCGCGGCGTTGAGTTCTGCCACTCAACACGCAATGCCTCCAGAATTCGGCAGAAAGTTGGGAACGGAATGTCTTAACACTAGGTTCCCTCTGGCTACCCTGCTGTGTGCGGGATACAGCGTGAAGCTGATTTGATTTGATTTAATTTACTATTTTCGTTTATTTCTATAATAAATACATACATACTTACTGCATTATAAAAGTTAAGTAATTAGGTATGACGCTAAAAGCATCTTATATTAGTAATATTTTTGCTGTTTTGGCATTGAAATTAAAAATGCATTCTAAAAGAGAATCTTTATATTAATAATCGTCACATAGTAAAATTATATTTATTTAAATTTTTACCTTTTATAAAAATACACCAATCAAATCAAGCACTTAGACTTACATTCCTACAGTTGTGTCTAAATTAAGAAATTTCCGTTAATAATTAACCGACGCAAAAAGGATTGTCAACTAGGCTTGGACAGCGAACAACCCTCTCTCAGCGAGTAATTGAAAAGGGTACAACTGTTGAAAAATTCAGTGGATAACTGAACTTTACGTGACGTGTAGACCACAACTCCGGTAACAGTGCATATCGCATTGCATTTTTCACACGAATTAATTATTATCGTGTATATACGTGTTATAGGGTAATTATTGTCGTGTATCGTGTACATACCACCTTGCAGTATGTTTGCATTCACGTATTTCTTTCCACACAGTATTGTCAAGTACTTCCGTTGAAGAGGTCGTCGTGGCGCAGCGACGCAGCGTCTGTAAACGCCAAGGTTGTGAATTCGATTACCAATTGAGGGGAATCATTACTTTTCTTAACCAAACCGAAATATCAATGTCAACCAGAAAATTAAATGGGGGTTAACTACAGAGTGCTCAATTGGCACGCTCGGAACGCAATAATCAAAGAACCACATCATACCATACCGTACGTACAGAGTGAAGTTTAAAAAAATGTTCTATAATATAAATATGATCCTTTTATCTTTATCAGCTTCACGCTCTATCCCGCACACTGCAGGGTGGGCAGAGGGAACCTAGTGTCAAGACACTCCGTTCTCCACTTTCTGCCGAATTTCGTGCGCTTGTCCTCGACACCAGAGCGAAGAAATGGAAATATAAATTTAAGTAAATATTTCATCTCCTCGAGTGGGAATCGAACCCACAACCAGTCGGTTTTACAGTCAAACTTTGTGCCTCTGCGCCACGACTGTCTTCAATCCAATTCTTTTATGATTCGATTCGATCCATTTATGATTTATAACCCTTTTAAAGATTCTTTTTTAGCGCCATGTACAGTCTAACACACACGGCAACTGTGCCATTATGGCGATGATACTTTCTGTTTTACGTTGTAGACTCGATTCGATTGTCAATGATAACATATAACAAAAGTATTATGTGTTTTTATTATCTATCAAATAAAAAAAAAATATTTGATAGATAATAAATTGTAAAAAAATCTACAAAGAAAAAAAAAAGAAGTTACATTTATTTCATTTGAATTTTGTTGGAATCTATGTAGAATCGAAATTTGTGAAAAACATGACAAAATTTTGAAAATTAAATTAGTGCCTACTATAAACTTTTTTTTAGCTTCACGTTGTATTCCGCATATAGCAAGGTAGGCAAAGAGAATCTGTTAAGACACTCCGTTCCCCACGTTTTGCAGAACTTCTGAGGCGTTGCGTGTTGAATACTTCCGGGATAGATTGTAAAATTATAAAATATATATTATACATAATTAAATTCTTGACATTTCAAGCATCTAGTAACTGAAGAAAAGAAAAAAATTACCTACATGCTAACTGTACAACTTTAAAACGCAAAAGTTATTCTTTTTATCTTCTTTTTATTCTTTTTATCTTCTTTTTATCTTATTATTTTTTTAATGTTACAATTAATAGTTACGGAAAAATGAATTAAATGAATTATTAATTAAAAAAAACATTGTATAACTTATCTTAATTATATTTCGTAGACAAAAGGATGTTCTGTATTACATGAAAATTTTATGCCGATAATTTTTCTAAATATATATACAAAATTGGCTAAGAAAATATTTTAATATAAGCGTGTAATAAAATAGCTATATTTAAATGTAAACATTGTAAAATACCTATAACGAATACAATTTTGTTAAAATCAGATATGAATGTTTCCATAGTAAGAGTGCTGTGTTCGAATCCATTTACTGTTCTAAATTATGCGTAAAACGTCCATTTGACGCTCACCCCTCTTCCCTCTTATCGCTTGGACAGGAACGGACGGGGAGCCTCGGGCGGGGGTGCCGGACTAGGGCAAATTGGGGGGTTTACAGCCCCCTAAGTGAGGGGGGTCCGAAGTCCACCTCACCCTTTAGCTACCCTGAAGTTCCATCTCTCACACCTATAAATTCGGCACACACACCCTATCGGGCGGGGTGGTCCATGGCGTACCAATCCTTTCGTTGCGGCCGTGTCACATTTGCCAGGGCTCTGGTGACCTCCACTACAAATTAATATTCAGAAACGTTTCCGTTCCGATCGTTAATCATTGCCGTACAGCCGGTCTCGGCACTGCTTATGTACTCGACACGTTACGCCTTTATCTAATTACAGGCACGACGTGATATTATTAAAATATGAATATTATTGATAAATTCAAGTCCAAGAAAATCATCAAAATCACATTCACACAATCAATCACAATCAGACATAGTCACTAAAAAGATAATATGTTATATTATGCATTGCATTAGTAACAGGAGAGTGGTGTCTGAAAGTTGGGTTTTGGTGTCGGTGTTTCAAAGCGGAGATAAAGAAACAAGACTCCAATTTCTAGCATTGACATCCAAAAGTAGAGCTAAGAAATATAATCAGCGTAAAGCTTCAGAAATGGAAATATAAATTGAATTAAATATATGAAATATTTAATTCAATTTATATTTCCATTTCTTTTCATCTTTCTCCTCGAGTGGGGATCGAACTTACAACCCAGTCGGTTTTACAGTACGATCATACGTTTTTGTATACTTTGTACCCCTGCGCCACGACGGGGCTTTGGAAGAGTTAAGAAATATAGTCAATAAAATAAGAATAATTCTGAATGCCAAACAAAAAATCTTTATTTACCAAAATTTTTAAGTTTAACATGTCGCATTTGTGTATTTAATGCTTTAAAATGTTTTTTTTTTTTTTACAAACAATTATTGATGTTTAATTAATATTAATCTATACGTGAAATGTAAAAATTATTGTAAGAGACCGAAATAACAAAAATAGTACCTACAGTAAAATAACTATAATACATTTCATTATTTTACTAAATAATTAAAACGTACAGTCTTCTTCATTAATATTTTTTTACTTTATATCAAAAAAAAATCAAATCAGCTGCACGCGGTATCCCGCACACAGCAGGGTAGGCAGAGGGAACATAGTGTTAAGACACTCCGTTCCCCACTTTCTGCCGAATTCTGGAGGAATTGCGTGTTGAGTGGCAGAACTCAACGCCGCGCTTTGCCTCGACTCCAGAGCGAAGAAATGGAAATATAAATTTAAGTAAATATTTCATCTCCTGGAGTAGGGATCGAACCCACAACCAGTCGTTTTTACAGTCACACTTTGTGCCGCTGCGCCACGACTTGCCATAGTATAGTAGTATAGTGTATGTATATAATACATATTAATATAAATATGACACTGATAACGGCTATTGAAGTTTTTGGTTTTTATCTGATAACATCTTTTGACGATCACTTAACTTAAATGTCTTACACATCAAAGTCACCTTGCTGCCAGATACATTCTCATCTAAGGTTTTTACTGTATTGGTAAGTCTATACTTCTTAGCTAGTCCAGCCTTTTGGAATGGAATGGAAATTTGGTTTTCTTTATTATCTAAGTTTGTGCCATTGCGACAGGATTGTTTATCATTTTTCTCATAATCTGACAATGAAGAAGTGCAACTATAATTACAAACAACATCCACTCTGATTACTTGAACAGTGGCAGGGCTTTCAGCTCTCGAAATGGTTAGACTTTTTCTTTTACCATTTTTATGAAATGCAATTTTCGTTTTCTCTGCGTTAACGTTATCCTGAATATTTCGAAACATGAGACTAGATTTAGAAGTTTTCTTTGGATTTCTTTTATTTTTTTCTATCTTTGGTTTTTTTCTCAAATCATGACTCCTTAAATCGACCTGTACACACTTATTTTCTTTACATTTGCTATTCAAACAAAATAAAACAATACTTGACTTCCCTGAAGATGGTCTTGATTGATCATTATTGGAAATATACTTGGTATAGTCGTCAAAATAATCGCTAAGTTCTGACGAACGAGCTGCATGGTTTTGTTTAAATTCGTCTACAATTTGTTTCACGAACATTCGATGCTTTTGGCTATCCGAAGTTTTATATTTGAAACTAGAGCGGAGTTTTCTATTCTGTTCCACATTACCATGGAATTGTAAATTTTGTACAGAAAGAACTAAATTTTCATAAGACTGGTCAGTTCCACTGCCGCTCGTTTCGTTTAAATCATAATTTTGAAAGTCAGTACAATGAAATCTGTAAACAATAGTAGATATAAATATAAACTATGGCTAAGAAATAAAGCTACTTAAAATTTACTAAGTTATCAACTTATAAATTACATTATGGAACGAAAAAATATTTAAAGTCACCTATTGATAGCTTCAGTCCATCGCGGATCTTCTTCATGTTCTGGGTCAACCATACGTTTTTGACAAAATCTTCTTGGTTTTTCGGGATTTGGTTTAATGTTTTTTATTTTTGATCTTTCTTGTAAATTTAACTTAACACATTTCATGGTAAGTTGAAATTCTGAAAGGAATAAAATGAAAATGTCAATCTTTATAAAGAAGTAAATTAGAAATAGTAAGTAACTACTGGTACTGGTATTTCACTATTGAATTTATTTTAAATAAATTTAATTAATAGATATCGTGATACGAAGTAGTTATAAACTAACACGAAACTAAAATGGTTGAAGCAACATGAAATTGTTTGAGCACTATAAACTATAATCCTTTTACGACTTCTGTTGCGATAGATGCGAATAAATTAGCAAAATTAAGGTTTATTTGCGAGAGTTCAGCACATGAAACTAAAAATACATAAAAAATTAAATAAATTATTAGATTTAACTTAAATTAACAACTTATTCAATTGACTTGATACTGGTGTTTGTAATTATAATTTTTTCACCTGAAGCTAAAATCGCATATAGCAGAGTAGACACAGAGAACCCAATGTAAGACACTCCGTTGAGTGAGGCGAGTCGTGGCGCAGAGGCGCAAAGTGTAAATGTAAACGGCTGATTGTGGTTCGATACCATGAACAATAACAATGAAAGACTGGTTGTGGGTTCGATCCCCACGAGAGGAAATGAAATATTTATTTAAATTTATATATTCATTTCTGGGCTCTGATGTTGCCCAGCACGGCGTTGAGCTCCGACACTCAACACGCAATGCCTGAAGAATAAGACGGAAAGTGAGAATCGGAGTGTCTTAACACTTTTCTGTCTACCCTGTTGTGTGCGGGATACAGCGTGAAGCTGATAATTCCCCCGAATGGGGATCGAACCCACAACCGTCGCGAATACAGTCATACATGCTCTTGCGTGCTTAACAAAATAAAAGAATAAATAAAATTATAGCATAAGAAGTTTCCTGGCGATAAATACTTAATGTTATTTAATATATGACAAGTTAGAAATAACAATATATATTTGTTTTATGTTTTTAATTATAAACATGACAAAAAACATATAAAAAATCTTTGATTTTTTTTTATTTTATTCTCTATTTATTTATTTTAGTTTAGTACCAATAATAATATACAACAACATAAATTTAAATAACTAAAATAACCATGTCACAAAAGCAAGCACAGTATATAATGGACTTAGCGAACTCTTTTTTTTTCAAAATGCATTGTTTAGTTTCTATTCATTTTGAAAGTAATTATACTGGACGTTTACTTATAGTTGTTGCTGTCTTTTTTTCCCAAATAGAGGTGCTGTAGTTGGAATGGGAAAGAAATATGCAAAGATTTTTTTTTTGAAAAGTATTGATAAAGCTACAATGGCGGCAGGATGGTGTGTTTGATCTAGCAACGTAGCGGTCCACATGTTCTTGGGAATGGCCTCACCAACGATGCAAAAAATATTTATGCTATTATACTTGGATTATATAGTCTTGACACTAGATATTGAAACTTTCTATTATTCTGTCACTGTCTTTATGACATTACAATTACTAAGTGTTTATAATGAATGAAATAAATAACAAAATTATAAGCCGTACTAGTTATAACGTATTTTTTATGAACGTGATATAATCGTGACTTGTGGTATCGCTCTATCGGCTTACTTTGCATAATTACTACAAAAGAATAAAACACATTTTGCTATGTCTTTTAAGCCACAATGAACAAAATTTTTATCAAGCTTAAATTTGAACTTAACACGCAATCACGAAAATTATACGACAAACCGCGCTAATTTAGGTTAATTCAATCTAATCTGAGCATATTCAAAACTTCTTTCTTGATTTCTTTGGTTCCATTAAATTATTATATACATACAACTGTATAAGTAACTGAGATAAATATAGATTAAATTTAGAGATGTTAAAAATATCAAAATAATAAATAAAACATCTCAAAATCAAATCTCTTTCTTCTCACTAGACATAACGCACACAATGTTGAAATAATAGGCACAGCTGCTACACGACTAGACAAGCACACAGACGCACTGCTCGGTGCATCCATCGCACACGGACATCTTGGATAATAATAAAAAAAACACATTATTATTATCATAGAAACAGGACATCGATTACCATTTTGGCCATTTTGAACCTTACAACCAATATATAGAGCTTAAAATATAAAAAATGGAAATTGAAAGCGATTAACTTAGATTTTATCCTTACAAATATTAATGTACGCCATTATAATTCTTTTAACGTGAACAGAAAGGTGAATATTCCATGCACGGCATTTCTAAAGGAATTCAAGCTTAATAATGTTTGAAAAAACCTATGTATCTTAGTAGGCGCCAAATGCACGTTGCACAGCTCCAACGAATTCTGTTAAATTATGTTCGACGTGATGTTTATTGCATATCGTTTATTATCGGTTTATAATAACACGTGTTTGAATAGTGCCTAAAATGCAAAATGTTTGTTTGAAATAACTTTTCTATTTCTATGTAACAAACAATAAGGCTATTTAAAATTTTAAGCAAATAAATGAATGTTTTATTTCGTATTTTATTTTTCTTGAATTTTATAAGAGCTCTTGTTCAATGGTAAACAAATAATAAGGAGCTAAAACTCTTAACTTCCTAAAAAGATAATAAATTAGGAAGGGCTTAAATTCTATTTTAAGCTAGCGACCCGCTTGCAGCTTCGCCCGCCTGTATTGATATTAATAATAATAATAATGTAACGTTAAGCCTTACTATCGCTCGGTTCAGTAACTTTTATGTTGTCATTTGATGATATTCATTTCTTGTTATCTGTCTAATACAGTAGTCTTCAGAATGGTTTGCAATATGGCGACAACTTTTATTTTGTTACATATGTTCACAACTTTAAAATTAATGTACTGATTTAAAAATTAATAACTGACTTGAACAATAGTTATTACTCCAGTGCACGTGAAGAAAACATATTATTTAGACAGTTTCTTATTTCTTATATATTAAACTGTCAAACAATGTTAAGGCAGAAAAATTAATTTCTCAGAGAGAAAAATCCAGAATCATAGAAGAAGATAGAAGACTACACTAATATCATACAACATTAATGTCGACATTGCACCTGTGGGAAGTAGGGGCCTGTTAATTTTAAATTATATCCTTGGTTCCTTACACAAAATGTTTGTTTTTTATTTGAAAAATACAAATGAAAATAATTATTATGCATCTTCTATATTCTATATAAATAAAATTGAAGTGTCTGACTGTGATTTCAACAACCGAGTTTTAAGAATGCATTGCATATATTACACGATACTAAAACACAAACAATTAAAAAAAATTGTCTTTCTGTCTGTCAAATGAACTATGAGTTGACGTAGGCTTTAAGCTATTATATGCAAAAATAATTAATTTACTAAAAAAGTAGTTAACAATATTTAAAGTAATGACTTTATCTATTTTTTTTTATATTTTTTATGTACAGTATTGACTTTTCTATAATAACATTTTATTATATCTTTATAAATTACATTATATCTATATAAAGATTTATAATATAAATATAATAAGATATTTTAATATGATTTAATATAGTTTTTGTGTCATAAACGTATGATTATCCTCATGAAACGTATTGTTTGCATGAGGATGGATGCCATGTCTAACCTCGATAAGTAAACGTAGGTATTGGCTATGATAGCAATGTGGCACTCACTTCACATCCCTATAATGAAAATATTATTCACATTCTAGTATTTTTCAATTATATTTTGTAATGTTGAAAAGCGTAACAAAGTCCCTATTTTAAATTTTCAAAATGTAGGTAGGTACCTGTAAAGCTTGAAACAAGATATCCTTGACCTGTTAAAGGTAAACTGGTATTTTCACTTGCCTATACAAAGCTGTAACAAAACAACTGCTATACAATAATACAACCTGTCTCTGGGTCAAATATTACAAAGGGGTCACATCGGCCATTCCGCATTGATTACTCTACCGCATCCTAATTCTTTAGTCCTTCCACCATTTCCATGACAATAGACTGACCCCCTGTGTTCCTCAAAGAAATAAAATAGTATCTTCGACCACGCCTATTGCCGATATGCCGTATTGTGTTTCAAAATTTAAACGGTGACTGATTTATGCATTTTTTTTCCTGTCAAGACAAATTAAGGTCTAGCACCAAGTAATTATTTTAGACGCCCAACATAAGAATATATATATTTATTTTGTGAGCTCGCGTATTTATCAATATTGTATCTTAAAATGGCGTTGAGTTCTGCCATTCAACACGCAATGCCTCCAGAATTCGGCAGAAAGTGGGGAACGGAGTGTCTTAACACTAGATTCCCTCTGCCTACCCGGCTATGTGCGGGATACAGCGTGATGCTGATTTGATTTTATATCTTATTATATAATATTATATCTTATATCATGTATTCTACCATCCATGAGAAACGATTCGTTCTTCATATCCGTCCCAATTTAACTTGTCAGTTGAACATTGTTAGTTCTATAGAAATTCGTCTCGAGACCCCTTTTGCCCTAAAATCTATCAAGAAACGAACAAAACCGAAGCCATGTGCGCGAATATGTAGCAGTGAGTAAATAAAGGGATGATATATTGTGAAGACTGATGTGATTAAAAAAAACTATTTCCCTTAGTGCTATCAAGGTGCATAGTTTGTAGTGTTGCTGAGCTCGTGTATTTATCGACATATTTTGTTTATTATTTTATAAAGATAAATATTAATCATCTAATATTTATATAACATAATAGAATTTAATATTTTTATAACATAACAAATTATGAGTGATGTTATATATTACAAAAAAGAACTATTTGCAAACATATAATACATCAAAATTTTTTTTGATTATTAGGTCATAAAAAGCGTTTTTGAATTATATTTTATCTTGATAATGGTATATATAAATTGAAAATAATTGTTAGCCAGCCATTTAAATGTTATGATATGACATGTTCAAAATATATCGATATCAAAATGTTAACATCACTACTGCATCCTAGGAGAACGTAATCGTTGTGGGAACCATTTCTGCTATCTCTTTTAAATCTGTTCTGTCCTGCTCTTAAATAGTCAGAGAGACTCTTACATAAAGCACATTGAATACGATAGATGATTGAATGAAACTTTTGGCACATGTGCATGTGCACTCGAATAAAATTGCATTTTTAATTTATACTATTCTTTCCTAGCTGCTACGGGAACTATAACGACAACCACATTAAAATACTAATGTAGTTAAAATTAATTTAATTCTCGGAAATTTCTAATTTTTTTGATTAGATTAATATTTAAACTAGGCTTATTATGAATTTATGTGAATTGCATTTCTCTAAGTTTAGATCATCTATATAATAAGTTTCCAGCTTCATATAGCTTAGTATTTAGAAACTTAAAATGTATTATACCTGAATATGAACCTAGGTTCATTTTAAGCGCTGTGCTTATAATTTCTGATAATATTTTTTTTCAACTTCACGCTGTATCGCGCACACAGCAGGATAGGCAGAGGGAACCTATCTAGTCAGAGGGAACATATCTATAGTCTAGTTTAAATTTTTATATACCATTATCAATATAAAATACTTATTTGGTGCTTAAGTTTTTAATAATTTTGTAGTCAAATCAATCATCATGTAATAAAAAAAAAACCCGCACTCAGCAGGGTAGGCACACGGAACCTAGTGCTAAGACACTCCGTTCCTCACTTTCCGCCGAATTCTGGAGACATTGCGTGTTGAGTGGCGGAACGTAACGCCACCCTTTGCCTCGATACCAAAGCCAATAAATGGAAATATATATTTTAAATAAATATTTCTTTTCCTCGAATGGGGATCGAGCCCACAACTGGTCACAAATTTTTATGTGAAGTATTCACATTCACAAGTGAAATTGACAATAAATTGCATGGCGGATCATTGTTATTGCTTATTTCTCTTGGGGACATAATAAAGTGCTAAACTACGTAATCTACAATTTTTAATCTTAAGATAAAAAATTGTATACCACGTGTATATGTAAATCTATTTCTCCATTTCCTTACCAAACTTCATAAAATACATATAATAAAACGTATTAAACCATTATTAATAATAAATGTTTTACTTTAAAATTTTAAAATTCAGCTTTTTTTTATAATTTTACAGGCCACTAAAGACATGTAAACAATAATGTTAACAATAAGCCATATTTCGGTTCCTTTGTCGGTTGTCTTTGTGAATATTAAAGGAGCCGCTCAATACAATTTTTTACCTTGGCACCATTAAAAATCACTTTCTAGGTAAAAGAATATCACTTGCAAATTAACTCGCTAATGGCATATCTTTCAAAAATAACGTTTGTATTGGGTATCTAACTAGCGTGACAAGTCTTAGGCTGCCAAAATAACACAAAAAAGTATTATGAAAAATATTACAACAAATAAAATAAATAAAAAATAAAATAATAAAATAAATAATAATAATATTAATATCAATATATAAATTTATTAATGAGAAACAATTGGTTAAGTAAAATGAAAGTAAATGAAAAGTATTCATTTACTTTCATTTTACTTAACTAATAAATGCTTACAAGTTTACTAGGACCTAGACGCAGGTTTGATAAGTAATAAAGTGCATTAGGTGCTACGTAAGAGATTTTTTTTTATAAAGAGAGAGAGAGATATATATATTTATAATTTGTTTTATAATTGCAAATACTGGAGGCCAGTCGTGGACAAGGGGGACAAAGTGTGACTGTATACCGACTGGTTGTGGGTTCGATCCCCATTCGATGAAATTAAATATTTATTTAAATTTATATTTTCGTTTCTTCGCTCTGGGGTTGTGGCAAAAGACGACGTTGAGTTCCGCCACTCGACACTAAATGCCTCCAGAATTCGACGGAAAGTGGGGAACGGAGTAACACTAGGTTCCCTCTTCCTACCCTGCGTGCGGGATATAGCGTGAAGCAGATTTTTTTAATTACAAATATTAGTTCCCAGCATATAAACATAATGTAATTTTACCAACTCGTAATCAGTTCGTGTTTCACGCAAATGAGAAGTAGGTATATGTATAAATATATCGATATAAAATTTTATGACTATCTGGTATATATATTTTTATCTATATGTATGTGCAAATAGGCACTGTAAACATGCTTTCTTTAAGAAGGTTTCAAGCTAGTAGTATTGTTTCTGATTTTCCCATACGAGCGTCACATGGAGTGAAGGCGTGAGTGAGGATCGATATCAAATGGTTCAAATAAAAGCGCTACTTTCAATATATTGAACTATCGAACAGTTTCTACATTTATTTGCTGGAAAGGGCAAAAATCATACATGTCAAAATTAAATTAAATACTAACTGAAAGTGCAAGCGAAACCTTTGAAAGTGCTTAAGCTTAACTTATCCAAAACTATCAAAACTAAGTTTACGAGAAGTATTACATCAACCACGTGACGATATACTAACAGCGGCAACCACATATATAGAGAATTACTAATTACTGTACCGGCAACCGAGGATATAAACAAGATGACAATTTAATGTATCAGCAACCACGGATACAAACAAGAGAACCGTATCGGCAACCACGAAGCCGTGAAAACGGTATGTCTGCCCGATGTCTGGGTACCGACTACGCGCGAATGTCATATAATAACCTTTGCTTAGGCCGCGATCATAATTGACACGCTGCGCTGGTACTATATTTTCGACTTGATTCTTGGTAATATCGTTGGTATTTGTTTTAATTGCGGACTATAGCTATTTTAATTTAAATGTGTTTTGTTTGTACGGTACTGGAATAAAAAGATTTATTTGTTTTTTTTTTATTATGTATGTATGTATGTATATTCTTTATTGCGCTGGGAAAAAAATCAACAAAGACAATAAAAAAAATATAGAAATGAGGATAACAAAGGTGGACTTATGTCTAAAAGAGATTTCTTGAAACAAACGTAATATAGCTGGATGACAAATATTATACGAAACTTATATTATTTATGTCTATTTTTTTTAAATTCCTAAGTTACATTTTGAAATAATATTTGTTTGTAGATATATTCCTAATTATTTTATTTATATTATTAAAATATATGCGGTATCACTTTAAAATAAAATAGTAATTATTATAATATTTTCCAGAAAGAATAAATTAATTAATTTAACAAATAATACATAAAAAATAACATCTAGATTACCTATATATAAGTAAAATCGCACGTTTTGTTGTCGTTTAAATATGTATAGAATTATGTACGCGTCTTCCAATGTCGTGCACGCAGGCTATTCTTGTTAAGGTGTTCCGCTTCTCCATTTCAGTATAGTGCCTACTTAACCCCATAGTTTTAAAAGTATTTGATTAATGTGCGTATCTAGTTTTAAAATTATTTATTATTAGTTGTTAAGGTCGTCGTGGCGTGACAAAGGTGTGACTGTAAACCGACGGTTGTGGATTCGATTCCCACTCAAGGGAATGGAATATTATTTATTGATATTTTATTTTTTTAATTCCTTCCGTTGAGTTTCGACACTCAACAACCCGATACCTAGAAAAATTCGTCAGATAGTGGGGAACAGAATGTCTTAACAATAGGTTCCGTCTGATTTAATTGAAAGCTGACTTAATTTAATTTGTAGTTTTTAATAATTAATTAGTTAAAGTGTATTTGTAAGCATGAAGAACAGACTAACTCAGTGTTTTCTTCTTAAATAAACACAAAAAGAAAAAGTACCGATGGACACGTTCTTAGAGTAGCATCATTTTGAAACTAGGTTCAATTTAAATGACTCGTTAACTAACTCAATGGCTAGATAGCAATAATATTATTATTAGTACATGTAATTTAATACATGCTAATTTATATAAAAACATATTTTGTTATACATAAATAATAAATATTTAATTTTATTTTGAGTGATGAGTTTAGTCTCAGAATATACATTTCATAAAATTTTTGGTTACGACTGTATCACTTAGTTATCTCGACTTTTCATTTAGCCTAACATAAATTATTCCTATAAAATATTACAGACTATTTGGTAGGAAGTATAATACAATTTAAAATAGCAAAATTTTTTAAATGAAATAATTTCTTTGTAAACACTAAAATTTTTAATATAAAAACATTTACCTCAAGAATGTTTTATTTTCCCCAATTTAAATTAAACATTGCTTTAAATTTAATCAATAAATATATAAAATAGCTAATAATTTTAAATTATTATTTATATATTATTACTTATTATTAATATATTAATATATGAGGCCAGTCTTGGCGCAGTGGCACAAGGTGTGACTGTAAAACCGACTGGTTGTGGGTTCGATCCCCACTCGAGGAGATGAAATATTTACTTAAATTTATATTTCCATTTCTTCGCTCTGGTGTCGAGGTTAAGCGCGGCGTTGAGTTCTGCC
>JAAIXJ010000284.1:142662-243439 GCA_013403705.1 Heliconius hermathena
TGTGACTGTAAAACCGACTGGTTGTGGGTTCGATCCCCACTCGAGGAGATGAAATATTTACTTAAATTTATATTTCCATTTCTTCGCTCTGGTGTCTAGGCAAAGCGCGGCGTGAGTTCTGCCACTCAACACGCAATGCCTCTAAAATTCGGCAGAAAGTGGGGAACAGAGTGTTAACACTATGTTCCTTCTGCCTACCCTGCTGTGTGCGGGATACAGCGTGAAGCTGATTTTTTTATCTTAAAAATATTTTTTTTAGAAAATTATTTACCTACATATATTAAAATTTATTGAATTTTATCAAATTTGATAGCAGTAAAGGATTTTTCACTCAACACGCAATGCCTCCAGAATTCCGCAGAAAGTGGGGGACGGAGTGTCTTAACACTAGGTTCCCTCTGTCTACCCTGCTGTGTGCGGGATACGGCGTGAAGCTGAAAAAAAAAAGATTCTCCAGCCTTTTCGAGATAAAGCGTAAAGTTGAAAACTATAAAATAAAAATTTCAAAGAAACAAATGCGCCATTGTTACCAGGTTCCAATAAATTGTTTTCTAACTTTTGTTTCGTGTTTCAATAAGGCTAAAAATATTTTATTATTTGCATTAATGCTTACTTGCCTGACTTAACTTTTGGAATAGGCGTCTCAGTTAAGATTACATTGAGCTATTTGATCTTAAGTGAACAAAACACATCGCTATAAAGTGATGCCACCGCTGTAACGAGTGGTTTCACGCTGTATCCCGCATATAGCAGGGTAGGCAGAGAGAACCAGTGTTAAAGCAATCCATCACTCACTTTCGTGTTGAGTTACGGAACTCAACCCCGCTTTTTGCCCCGAAACCAGAGCGAATAAATGATAATATTAAATATTTCATTTCCTCTGATGGGAATCGAACCCACTTGTTTGTGGCGCCTGAATAACACTGATATTAAATAATAGTTATACTGTGCTTAAAACAATTTATATTCAATCGTATCACATACTGAATGCATCTCATACTGAACTTTTTATAAAAGTCAAGATCATTCACCAGTCGTAAAACAACTAATACTAAGAACTTTACTCGCTATATAATTTATATCATAAAACTAAAAATACACATACTGGAAAATCATTTTAAAAAAATAATATTAACAAATTGCTAAAAAAAACACAACAATGTACCGCGGACCTAATCTTGGAGTTAATTAATCATAGCCTACGTTAACGTGGAACAACTTCCCCTAGGCAATCACTGCATCGGTGCAGGCCGCCATGCGATATCGTGTTTGAAAAGCGGGATTGGCGTGATTACCATTTTGAAATTTTTACCACAATAGTTTTTTTTTATGTGGATCGTTATACTTAATAGTAGGCTAAAAAAGAACAAATCGGTTTTTAATAAATTAATGTCCTATTAAAGAATTTTTGGTTAATTCTCCTTATGGTTTGTGTTGAGTTAAGATTTTTTTTTAAATTGAATAATGCTTGAATAACAAATAAAAATATATAGCTATATCTAAAACGGCTAATTATGAAGCGTATTTATTATGTAAATTTTAATGAAAACAACAAAAATATTATTTACTAGAGACTCACTTATTATACATTATATTATAGCCAAATAATAATAGTTATTTTAAGTAAAAACTATTCTATGCCGCTTTTTATAATTCTAAGAATATGTTTAATTATATATAGAATAAGTATAACTCTAAGAATTTCATGATAATCGGTTGAGTAATTTCGGAGTGAAACTGTAACAAATAAACTGACATTCACATTTGTAATATTACTATGATTATTATACGTTTATTAGTATAAAAAGATATCATAAATATTAAATTAAAATGGTCCTACACCTTACTATAATAATATGAAGTATATCTTGCTTAAAAAAATCCCTACTACTGTAATATTGAACTAGGTATAGCAGCAATCATATTCAAGGATATCCCACTCGATGGTCTAATACACTACAATATAATCAAATCAATCAGCTTCACGCTGTATCCCGCACACAGCAGGGTAGGCAGAGGGAACCTAGTGTTAAGACACTCCGTTCCCCACTTTCTGCCGAATTCTGGAGGCATTGCGTGTTGAGTGGCAGAGCTCAACGCCGCGCTTAACCTCGACACCAGAGCGAAGAAATGGAAATATAAATTTAAGTAAATATTTCATCTCCTTACAGTCACACGTGCCGCTGCGCCACGACTGGCCTCACCACACTACAATATACAACTTGATTATGACTAACTTTTAAAAATAAGTCGAAACTATTAATAATTTTAATGCCAACAAATACATACCAACACAGTTAGTTATAAAATGTTCTTCAAAATTTTGTGTGGTCTGCAGACATGACTTACTTATAGCTTTAGGGATCAACATAAATGCTATAAAACTTCTAATATAATTTGTTTTTTTTTATTAAAAAAAGTCTGTCTGATTGCTTGTCTGCAGCATACATATTGCTGAAGCATACCATTGTAATTGAGACTATAACTAAAATGCTAATGCTGTTATTATGAAACTTCATTGAAATGTCGGCGACTATTAATTTTCAACTTTGTACTTAAATATTTTGAGTTCTGGCACGCTCGAAATTTCACAAATGAAAAATAAGATATATTTAAGAGTTTCTTTAAATTTTAGATTTTTAAATATAAAGAAATAAATTTTTACATCGTATAAGTCATGAAAGATCATTTCTTATCTTGCAAATATGCTAGCAAGGCATCTTGTTTTCTAAACAAAGATACTGTGAAGATAATGCTTCGATTCAGAAACTTGATACACACACTTCTATCCGAACTAGATTTTAGTGATCTTATAGATTTCTTAAATAAGTTTTAAAATTTTGGTTGCATTCCGTTTCATCCCTGATTTTCAAATATAGAAGGAGAAGATTTTTAAAGTTTATTACTTTTCCATGGTACCCAGTGACTGTTTTATTATTTTTTAGAATGTTTATCTTATGGAAAAAACAAATCTACCTATTTTAAACTTACTTATTTTATTAAAATTTATTATTTGTTATAGTGAATCATAGGCCACTGTGACGCAGCACATTATGGGTTCGGTTCTTACTCGATGAAATAATTTATTTCCTCTCTCCAAAATTAGGCGTCTCGTCTCAAAAATTAGACGGAAATAAGGGACCGGAAGTATCTTATGCTTAATACGATAAAAAAAATGCATATAAAAATATATAGAACCAGTAACATATTGAATCGAATTTAACATCGAACATTTTTGTAGCGAATGGGATTACAGTCGACTAGTGATCTAAATAACGTAATTTGAAGGTGGCTATCTACCTCACTGTGTGGTCTTTGATAATTTATGCGAATAAAATACAATCACACGTCACTAATTCAAATTAAGTTGTATGAAATTTATACGGTCGTTTAGACAGCGGTGGATTTGATAATGTGATATATATTACTGTTTTAATTGGATCGAATGTAAGAGTAGCTGGTTTAACAAAGGCAAATATAAAGAAAAATAAAGCGAAATATGAGAAAACAGAATGTATAAAATCATTACTGGTGATATAAATATTCAACAAAACCAGAATATAAGTATAACACTTTTATTTTTACATTATAATATTAAGCGCGATTACTAATGTTTCGTATTAAATTTAATTCGTACTTTAATATGCAGACCTAATGCATTCTTTATCAATTTAGCGTTTAATAACAATCACTTATTTTACGGTTTCTTTGAAAAATTATATAAAACCATAGAATTTTTCAGCATTTATATTACACTAAATGATTATTTGTATACACAAAATGTGACTGGTGCATGACGATGTGATCGTCCTATATTACCGGTTCTTGTACCAATGTTCGACATGTCTGTGTATTATTCACACGTTATTGACATTGGCAGTAGAATGTACCGAATGCGGAATGCTTTGGTGGTTTTTGTTATCCTTCATATCAAAAGCTATGATTAAAATACTTAGAAGTAGGCTTTAGATTATACTATTATTTGGAAACGATATTTATTATAATTACTACATCACGAGTGCCTCAAGGTTTTCACCTAGGGCCAATGTTTTTCTTGTTTATCAATGGCATAGCACTGGTTCAGGTTCAACCTGAAACTATATCGCACAATATGTTAAATAGAACTATCTATAATAAAAAAACTATAATAAAAAAATTAAAACACTCACTAAAAAGGGTTAAGGCTTTAAAAGACAAATCTTGTCCATTTAAAGCTGACTGTGAACAATGCTCGAGCCATTTTAATATTTAATTTCTGTAAAATCAAAGTGTCCCTAATTTTGTATAGTTGTACAAAACTATCTAGGAAAAATATCTAAATTTATATACTATGTAGTATTGTCAATAGTTATACCTACCCAGACATTCCCTTCAAAATATATTCCTTTCTGACAATTCTAAATATATATCTATAGCCTTGGTATTTTTTTACCAATTAACCTAATATTAAGTATATATGCCATGGCTTACATTGATACCTTCCCCAATAAATTTACTGACTTAAAAAAATGGACAAGCGCTAGTCGGGCTCGCCCACCAAGGATTCCGTGCAAAAATTATAGGTTTCGAGCTTTATCTCAAATTCAAGCTTAGCTTAGCCAGAGCTCTTTCTTTTGATACCTTACTTGGACTAGGAGCTTTAATATCAAATTTTGCCCAACTTTTAAGATTATTATTTTTTAGGATTTAATCATAAATGTATAGTTTTCAGTTTTTTTTTCTGAACTAGTACTACTTTAGATGCTAGCTGACAAATTTCATAATTCTAGGTCAACTGAAAATACCCTATTAATTTTGATTCTCTTTATACGTTTACGTTTAGTCGAAATATGATTTTTTGCAAATATAAAAATACGTTTTTTTTTCAGGAAATCATGGGATGGAAGATCTAACTATATGGTTTGAATTTCAACTCGAACTCTAAGTGTTCCTGAGATAAAGGCTCTTGACACACATACCTGTTGCGATGTTTATGTTATTAATTTAATTGTAATTTACTTTTAATACATTTGTACATATTTTTATTGATAGGTACTTATATTAGAAAGTCCGATACACAAATTCTTATAAATGATACATTCTTCTATAAAAAATTGTGAAATGTTACATTCTTTTATTGTTATCGCATTATAAAAATTAATGAATATATTATAAAAAAATAATGTTTTATGCATTATTTCACCTTTTAGTTAATAATTTTTTTTGTGCTCATATTTCTCTTTTTTTGAAAAATATACTCGCATTACCATATTCTAGACTTCTAACATCTATATTTGTAGTCTGTTCTAAAGATTTATTTGTAGGTCATTGAAAGATATTCATTTTTATACTATTTTTGATCATTAAATTGTCAGTCAGCACCAACTTCGTGTTCGGCGGAGGCACCAATGACCTATGAGTAATAGGTGTTTTTTAAATATCTCACAATTACTGACAAAGACTTTGAAGAATAGCCTCATATAGCTATACCAATTTTAAAATTTAATTAAACGTAAATAAATATATACTTATCAGATAGATTTGTAATCGTTTAAAATATACTTAACTTGAGACTTAAGCGCGGCTTCGTTCGCTTAAACTTGTTTAAATTAATAATATTTCTTCTATTTTTTAGCTTCATGCTATATCAAGCATGTATCAGGGTAGGTAAACGTAGTCTAGTGTTAAGAGTCTCCGCTCCCAACTTGCCATCAAATTCTTGAGGCATTGTGTACATTAATAATATTTATTGCCTTTATTACAAATAAATTATTACTTATTTGTATGCTGAAAGCTTATTTTAAATAATATTTTATAATCTATGTAGCTTTTACAAACATAGTAAATAAATAACAAGTTATAATATATGCTTTACTTTGGCACAGATACTCAACATTTTGTATATTACCCAAGGTCCAAAGCTCGTAAAATCAGCTTAAAGATTTACTTTCACAGGTATGAGTGGTAGCGTTGGCAAAAAAATATTTTTATTACAATATAATAAATATTTTACTTAAAAAAAATTGTTGTAATTTATATTTTAATTTTAATTAGTTCCTGTGATCACTGTGAAATCGAAATCTCATGAGTTAAAATAAAAATAATAATATCAAAGTAGCAGAAGCCAGTCGTGGCGCAGGGGTACCAAGTGTGTAACTGTGAACGCGACAGGTTGTGGTTTCGATTCCAACTCGAGTAAATGAAATATTGAATATTTGTCTTTCTTTGAAATTTTGTCTGTCTTAACACTAGGCTCCCTCTGCCCAGTCTTTTCCTTTGTCTGTCTGTAGCCTTGCAAGAGTTAAATCACTGAACTAATTTTAGTGAAATTTGATACAGAAATAGAATTGACCTTGAGAAAGGACATAGTCTGCTTTTTGAATTGAAGGGGTGAAAGTTTGTACGGATATCGCTACCCAGTGGTGTGCATACTGTGCCAAAGTGTGCAATATAAATTAAAATAATATACTTACTTCTGAAATGTGCCTTTAAAAAAGATGAAGTCCGCGATGGTAAACGTCTACCTCCTAAGGTGTTGTGGCGGCTAAGAATAAAAAAAAAGATATATATGTTACAAAATGCCGATAAAATCATTAGGAACCAATTTATTGAGAAATATTAAACTACTAGCTATTTAATTTAATTTTTAAATTTCTTGTATGTGCATGGCTTCTCTGAGTAGTAATGACGCTTCGAAACCTAAACTAATCAAAACTATGGAATGTAACGCATTTGGTGGTAAATAAATGAATGATAGATGTGATTTACACGATGTTACTGAAAGAAAAATTTAAAGTGGTTCTCATTATCGGGATTCCAAATAATATATCGTTTGAGCTAAACAAGTTCAATTTTCGATTCATCTTGCATTCGCCTTGACTACTTGATAAATCCCTAATTATAATAAAACAGGTTAATCTTTAAAAGTCTGTGGTATGAATCATGAAAATGCATGGTTTTCTCAGATTCAATCATACAAGGTATGGTCCCAGGTTGGTAAACCATCTGCTTTAAATTTGTTCTTGCACCTGATAACAGAACGTAAAACTTCATTATATTACAAGGTGCTTTACTGATGAGAGCAACCGATGCATCAAAAAACATGACCAAGGAAGCAAAAGTTCTGCTGGCACTTCATTAAAATATCTTTTTTTTATCTTCACGAAGTATTCCACACATAACAGGGTGGGCAGGGGCAAACTAGTGCGAAGACACTCCGATCCCATTACCTTCCGTTCACCACTTGCGACGGCTGGGTTCGATACACATTAGGGGGAATGTAGAACTCTGGTACGAGGCAAAGCGCGGCGTTAAGTTTCACCATTATATTACCAGCTTAATATTAAATAACCACAATATTCGATAATACTAAACAATTTAAAAGAGAACTTTACTAAAGAGTAGGTACTGTAAAATTGGATATTGGAATAAATAAAAACGTAATAGTATATTAACATTTATGAAAACACAATTAAAAGACAAATCAATATCACCTTACAAATTAAACAATAATTAAGAATTGTAGTTTTGATAATAAAATCTTTTATATAGATACTTAATATAACTTTATATTATTTTACATCGCCATAAAAAATAAAATTAGAAAAATATCCTATTAATATATGTCCTTGAATCTCAGACGACCTTAGGGCACAGCGCTCAAGTTATGCATAAGGAATCAAACGTTAAACTGGGGCTGGTATAAAAACTGGTTGGTTCACTTTTGCGTGGTGACGTCAGCCAGTCGCAACGCGGTCCCTTCCGATCTTCTTACGATTATTATAGAAATCGATAGTTTCTTAGCTACTAACTATTCGAAATTTTAATTTCTTATTGTTTCCTATTTCTAAGCATTTTATTATATTTTGTATACTTGTTATTGATTTGTTGGCTTATTTAAATTTTGTTTTAATTATGTTTCTTATTTTATTTGAATTCATTAAAAATATCCGTGTTTGTATAAAATATAAAAAAATCTTTTACAATATAATAAAAATAAAATATAATAAAGTTATAATGCTATCATAAAAGAGAAAATGTCATCTAGTAGGTGTTTTTGACACCTTGTGGTTCATTAACTTGATTTAAAACATTTAATTTATAAAAAATATACTTTTTCCTGATTCCCGTATAAGACAAAAAAGGCAGAGGCATCCTAGTATTAAGACACATTTCCCGTAACCCGTTCTTAGAGATATTTATGCATAATTGCGTGCTGAGTGACGGAACTCACCGCCGCGCCTTGTCTTCTTAAAAGATATTTAGAACGAGCAACTGGAATCGAACCCACATACTGTGCCGATGCTGCCTAAGGATATCTGTAGCACAGGCTATAGGCATTCTAATTGTAGTTTAAACGTCACACTGAAGGAAGATTATAGATATGGCAGTCACGTATAACACACAATCTTAATGTACAAACATTAATTCTGAATCTAACCATTGTACTTGCAATTTTTACTTCAAAATGACATGTTTTGAGTATATTTGAAAGTTATATTAGATACATGCTCAACGATTTTACCAAACGCGTAGAGTTGTAACTTAAAATAAATAAAATAAAAATTGAAAAATACCCAAAATTACAAAAGTTTTAAAAATCATTTCACATTTTTTATGAAAGAATGCTACAGTGATAAATTTAAGTACAAAGTGAATGCATGTGATGCTTCTACTCAATATGGGTCAAGGAACGTTTCCCCTTGCAACCTCCTTGAGCTGGCAAGGCCAATCACCATCAGTCGCTATTCTCGTTTTTCTTCCGAATCAAATCATTTTTATTTACGTATTGCTTGACCAAACCAAGTTAGGGTTATCTGGTCATCAACAAGGACAAACTTAATTTTAACATATATTGTACATTAGTACCTTAAATAAAAACAAATATGTGTGTCATATATCTTTCAAAATGTAATATCAATTTAGTTAGTTACTAAAGTTAAAGGTAGATCTAAAACAATTGTGGATAATTCATTACTGTATTGATAATCGCTTATAAGTAATAATAATATAATAAAACAAATATATATAATTAGAATATATACATGAACATGCGTTAGTGATAAATAATATTTTACAAATATGTTAGTGTACAGATTAGTATTAAAATGTACATAAAAGACTAAACACAAACATTAACAGACATTGAACATTAAAAGGACGGGGAACTTTATAAGGAAGGACATCATATAAAGGATGCATTAATTTAGGACAGGAGAAAAGGATGTGGGAAGAAGAACCGTCATCCAGGCCGCATTCACACAGTGAGTAGTCCCTGACACTGGTCTTGGCTAGATGCACAGGCGTACATGCATGCCCAAGGCGCAAACGACAAATACTTGATATAATCCTCCGTTCAGTATTTTTTTGATAAAAACACCAAGGTCGCCTTGGGATATTGGGTTAAATAGTGGCATAATACCTTTCTGAGATTTTGACAATTCCCAGAATTTAGACAAATGAATTTGTGCAAGAGACAACAGATCCTGAGCCGAAATAGAAAAGTGATCCAAAGTGCCACACTGGATGGTTAATTTAGCACAAAAGTCCGCAGATTCATTCCCACTGATTCCAGAATGCCCTGGAATCCATGCCAAAGTAATATCCAAACCATTTAGATAACATGAGTACAGTTCTTCACGAATCCTTCAAATTATGGAAGACATTAATTTACTTTTAATTTATGAAATGAATTTCTTTTCATAGCCAATATACAGCTTAATGAGTCAATACAAATAACAGTCTGTTTAAAATTGTGGGACAGTGTAAACAGGATTGCTTCCAGGAAAGCACCAGCCTCTCTTGTAAACACAGATGATTCAGAAGGACATTTAAATCTTAATTTTGATATCCAGCAAGTTGAATCAACACAGCTTTCCTTTGTAAGCTTCGATGCATCTGTAAAGATGAGGACATGGTTTGACTGATTTTCATTTACATGGATTGAAACTTTGAGTTGGTGTCAGCAGCTCCCTTGGATAGGCCAAGATTAGTGATAACAGAAGGATGATGTACTAAAGCCTGATAAGGCGTACAAAATAAAGGATTAGATGGACTTAGGTTTTAAACAGAGTTACATTTCGCACTTAGAATATTGTGTCACAGTGACATGTAATACATAACTTTAAGCTATTTCCATTGGAAGATAGGGGCGTTGCCGCAAATGTTAGTGACAATACAAATTACATTACTTACTTATAATAGAAAATGTTTCTAAGATATAGTGAAAATGAAAATATAAAAAAATATATTTATGAAAATAACAAGTACCAAAATTTTTTTATTATTTTAGAATTATTTTTTTTATTTAATTCATGTTTTAATAATATTCAATAAAATCTCAATTTATTTTAGTTCTCGAATTTTAAATTTTAATATTTTCGAAATATTTTTGACGGGTTGTATTTGCCAATTTTCTTCAAGAATCCGATTTTTTCCAAAAACTCACACATCCTCAAATATCTGCCGAATCACTGAAAATCGGCGAATATAGATGGAAGTGAAATGGGTAGGTACTGAGATCCTAATATCTATAAACAACCGTGTGTATACTTTACAATTTTACACATTTCCTTCACTTAGCGACCATTTACATGACTACTTTTCTCTTTATTTTATTGTCAAATCTTATTTTTTTATATTTTAATCAACTACTATGATGACATTAAATATTTTTACGAATAAAATCATTCAGAGCAGTATAAAAATAGTAAAGAACTGTTTGTACATCTTCTGAACTATAAGGTGAATTTGAATGAAACTTTTTTAACTGACTCCTTTCTGTAAAAGTAGAAGATTATCAATTCGACTGTATTTTTTAATATTTGTTACCTTAGAACTTTTCGCTGGGTGAACCGATTTTGAAGATTCTTTTTTTATCTGAAAGGTAGTGCTTTCAGATAAAAAAAAAAACAATTTTAATCTGGTCCATTTCTGAAAATGATATTCATGAGAAAACTTTGATGATTATTTGTTTATTGGAAAGGATACACTTCAAGGATAGCTATATTTTATTTAGAAGACTTCCTCCCACAACTTACGTTAAGCCGTAGTGGTCCAGGTAAACCTTAAGAAATAATTAACAACGTCCTTAAAAATGTTTGAGCGTTATGAGTATTTTCAATTGACATATAAAAATTGAAGATCTGGACATCTGATGAATAACCATACCAGCTCAGCTAAACTTGAAGAAATAATGAAATACCGCCTTGAACAAGGTTGTTCAGTGTGACGAGCATTGTACAGAGTGATACATAAAAATTGAAAATCTGTAACATTAAACACCCATAAAAATCCAGGTTATACAAGAAATAATAGAATCCCACCATAGTATAGAAAGTTGTTAAGCATTTTATAAATACATTTTTCATTGACATATACAATATTTGATGAAGAGCTATAATAGTATTTGCTGCTTGGTGACGTGCCACATGATTCCAAAGTGACATAGCCTATAACCTTCGATAAATAGGCTATCTAACACAAGACCCTTTTTGTCAATCTAAACCAGTAGCTTCTGATGTAGGTAATAGATATTATAGGCACGCGACTCGTCGCCGTGCCCACAAACTTATTGGTTAAAGAATCATACTATATTGGTGAAAATTTAAAAATTTTAGTCTTTTTGTAAAACATTAGAATGGTTACTGTGAGTAATCCATATATATTTTTTTAAAACTAGTCAAGAAGGACAATTCGACCAAACTAGAGTTAGTTTCCACTTTATAAAATTAGTACCTTAAAATACAGATAGTATATGCAGATAGTAGTCGTACAAAAGTAAAACGTTTAAATTGTCGCCCTCGTAATACATAGTATGATTGAGCTACAACTCAACATGTAGTGAATCGAATTTTGGTAGAAAAGGGAGAGCGGAGTGTCTTGATGCTAAGTTCTCTTTGCCTTCTACTTGCTGCAAGTTTTAATAACAGTAACTCACGCAAACGAAGTTACCTACAGCCACTAGTGGTAGTAATTTGTACATATGGGTCCATTCCAAAACAATATTATGTAGTAAATATATTTTAATAATCTTTAAAATTTATTATTATATTTTTTTTAAATTGTAAAACGTGGAAACAATTACTTTATGACTGTTAAGTAAAATCACTGCTCCATATAAAATATTATTTTTATCCGACTTCTGTATAAGGAGAAGGTTATCGATTCGAATATATAATATATTTTTTTACTATACAATATAATCACCATCATATGCATAATTTAACTCCTAAATATATGTGGTCGTCGGCAGTCGTGGCGCAGTGGCACTAGGTGTGACTGTAAAACCGACTGGTTGTGGGTTCGATCCCCACTCGAGAAGATGAAATATTTACTTAAATTTATATTTCCATTTCTTCGCTCTGGTGTCGAGGTT
This sequence comes from Heliconius hermathena, assembly GCA_013403705.1. Lineage (NCBI taxonomy): Eukaryota > Metazoa > Arthropoda > Insecta > Lepidoptera > Nymphalidae > Heliconius > Heliconius hermathena. Next base: position 155,018 of record JAAIXJ010000284.1, read on the forward strand.
AAGCGCGGCGTTGAGTTCTGCCACTCAACACGCAATGCCTCCAGAATTCGGCAGAAAGTGGGGAACGGAGTGTCTTAACACTAGGTTCCCTCTGCCTACCCTGCTGTGTGCGGGATACAGCGTGAAGCTGATAATATATAATTTTTGTAAATTTTTGGGTTCCTTGTGGGATATCGGACTCATTTAAAAATTTGTAATTAAGCAATAACTATACTTTCAATATATTATACATTCCTTTACAGTATTGTACTAGCAGACATTTTCTATTGGATTTTCATATTTTATGGCACAAGTAAACGCGACAGGTAGTGAGTTCGATTCCCGTCCAAGAAAATAAATTATTTAATATTCTCATTTTATTTGTTATAGTGTATAGTAGTTCCGCCACTCAACATGCCTCCAGAAATCGACGGAAAGTGGGGAGCGGAGTGTCTTGGCACTAGATACCATCTTCATCAATCTACTCTTCTACATGCGAGATACAGCAAGAAGATGAAAAAAAAAATTGTATTTAGTATATTACCATGGTAGCTGTTGCAATAATAATGAAAAATTCATAGCAAAAAACATGCTGTGTACGTCATTAGACCTGATATTGGAGTAACGTGCTTACATTATGCGCGTTAAGGGCTGCGTTTTTTGTACTATTGTACATTTTGTGACTTTATTATTTTCTGCCAAAAGTATCACGATTTTTATGTTATAATTATTAAAAATAATAGTAATGGCCCTAAATAGATTTAAAGCTTAATATTATATTGGCAAAAAAAAATAGTCTTTATAAGATACTTTAAAATCGTTTCACACACGTAAGGCTAGTATCACATATTGTTGTTATTGTATATTGACTTCGAAACTCATTTTTTCACAGCACTTTAACTAAAAAACTTATATCCAAATGTTTTGTTTTGCTTGAAGACGTGATCCAACACACAGTCAGCCCTGTATCGCGCTTGACCACGTTCCAGTCTCGCCTAAGTTATAATTGCAAAACGTAATGGCGTCAGCGACACTGACCTCCGGCGTCTCAAGTACGAGGGGTCGTTACCTTTGCAGTTTTGCACTCGTTATGCACACACTACTTAGTACGTTTCACAAGCTGATACATATTTAGAGAAAATCACACAGATTATTCCGCATTGGCAATGCGGAATAATTTATGTGATTTTCTGACGTGAGAGTTGCTAAACTGTAACGATTTTAAATACTTGCCATGATCTAGTTTATGGTTTTCGATTCTCTTTTCGTAAATTAGGCCAAGCCATATATTGTACTTTACCGCCAACTGCAATGTGAAATTTTATTATAATTTTTTATTCTTTTTAAATATTTTATCGTTATAGGAAGCTCAACGTTGAAGTTGCCGTGGCGTGGCTACGTATATATTGAGTAATAGACTCTTGAATATTTATTTCAATAGTATTTAAAACAATTGCATCGTGAAAAAAGCAGGTAATATCACATTAGCATCTACATTGCTATATGTTAAAAAAAAACAAAATATAAAAGTAAATGCCTCCTATATGGTTCTCTCATAAAACTTCTATATATAAAGACATCGATCACAATTTTATTATATGTTTATCTATAATCTTTAGAAGTCACACTTGAAAGTGTTGCGATAACAGCTTTGTCCATCTTCTGAGATATTAATTTAATAATATGTTGTAAAGATCAATTATAGTCTACACTAAACACATAACGTTTCTAACGAATTGAATTAAAAAAGAATCATATTTTAACGTTTCGAATAATGTTTGATGAGTTTTTAAAATAATATAATAGATAATAATAATAATAACTCAACAATTTTAGATATATGTAAAAGACAATTTTGGACTTTTCTATAGGGCTGTTGAAGATAACATTCCAGCAGGCGGGCAGCATTTGCAAAATACATGTTTATATATTATATAAACCTTCTACCCAAATCTCTCTTAAAAATACTTAGTCTTACAACTATAAATAAATACATATTATGTCTGACTACTTTGATAATTGAAAATTGGAAAAAATATATATATTTGAAAATCCCTTAAATGTGTAAACATTAAAAGTTATTATAGATGTAATTTACTGCAAAATCTGATTGTAATATATATTTTACATTAAGCTAAGAGGAAAATTTTGAGCATTATTATATTGAATTCGATGACCCCTTAATTTTGTCAGCTTGATAAATTCACCTTGAACAAATATCAATGACCATACAACAAGGTGACCAGCCTTGTTTGATTTTAAAGTGTTTTTAAAATAAAACACGATCGAAAACTGGCTTAATATTATATTATATGTACCTATATTAAAACAAAAGGCCTATATCTGTATGCAATTTGAAACTATAAAAAATAAAAAAAGGAGGTCATCGTAGTGTAGGGGCAAAAGCGTGTTACTGTAACGCAACGGTTCGATTCCCACTCGGGGAATCAATTATTATTTATTCATATTTTAATTTATTCGCTCTGATATTAATGCAAAAGCGTGGCGTTTAGTGCCGCCACAATAAGCAATGCCTCGAAAATTCAGGGAAAATTGGAGAATGGAGTGTCTTAACACTGGGTCCTCACTGCCTAACACGCAATATGCGCGATAAACGTTTTTTTTTTAAAAAAAAAGTCTATTTAGATATCATTTAAATTCTTGCTAAAAATCGTCTAACGCTGAATATCTTATTAACAAAGTGTTCTGTGAATTAATGAATCTGTGAACGGCTTTTTTTATTGCTTCAATCAATAATCGAAGATGATTAAAATAAAAAAAACACCTTAAATTGAGAGAAGTAACTAAAATCTCTTAGAAATCTCCAGTGATAAATTAAAATTTCAAAAAATGCACTTATCATGATGTGGACTCAATGCTTTTTAAGCATATATTACATTACTATAAGAACTTAGTTAACAAAATTAATATTTAAAAATGTATAATATATCCTTTTTACGTATTGTTGTGTTCTATACATTATAATTACAAATTATTACTAAAAGTAAAATTATTATTACATTCAAATATATCCTTTAGGTACCTTTATATAATTTCGCAAATCCGTGTTTTTAATTTTTTTTTTAAATTTCGTAAGGTCTTCCACACTAAGACTTAAGATTCTTAAAGCATATATTTGATAACCTCGAGGTTTCGGATACTTTAAGATTTATTATACTTAAGAAACCAATACTTAGGCCTACCATTCAAGTTCATACATTTAAAATAAGGTGCGTGTTGTTCCTAGAAATACTCACCGCATTAAAGACGCCGGCCGCCTCCACACCACGTGAATTACGTTATCAGACCACAGTCGGTGGCCGGAAATTAATTGAATACCGTATTAAAATGGGATTTGAATGAAACATGGAAAAAGTGAAATATTTTAAATTTAGCTTTAATATAAATTAAAAAAAAATTATTTAATAACTTTGTAGTGTACAAATGCTGTTAGTTCTGTAATATTAGAATATTAGAAAAGTCACACTTGCTATAGTTTTCCTTAAACCATTGTCAATATCCCAGAAGACTGGATCTTTATTGTGATCTATAATTGTTCCTATAGGTGTTTCTCATCACACCTATAGGACTTGCTTTTCGCTAATTTGTTTTGCTATTTTCGGTATTAACTGTCAATAATTTTCTCGATAGCGCTTCATCCAATTTAAAAGTATTGCTGTGATAATTTAGAACTAACAATAAGGACATTTGATTAATAAACATGCTGCGTCGGGTACTTATCTACTGTAAAAATCTCTGTTATACTTAATATTAATTGTATGTTAAGTAAAACAGAGATTTTTGTTGATGAAACAGAGATGTTATTGTATGTAGCCTGTACATTACATTCGTATTTTTTTGTAAATAATAGTAAGAAGATATTGTAACGGTGAAAAGTATGTTTGCCTGAACGCACTAATCTCAGAAACTACTGGTTCAAATAAAAAAGCCACAAAGGAGAATCTTGCCAATAACTTCTCGTGAAAAGCTTGATTCTTTTTTGTTTGAATTTAACATTGGGTTATATTTATATAATCAGTTTACGTCGAATCCCAGTCTGATTATGGAAATAAGGTATTGGATTCTAACTCTTAGAAAAAAAGAAGAACATACTCAGCTTTACGCTGTATCCCGCATGTAGCGAGTTTGGCAGAGGGAACCTAGTTAATAGTAGAACCTATTAAGATATTCCGCTCCCCACTTTCCACCGAATTCTGGAGGTATTACGCGTCGAGTGTCGGCATTCAACGCCGTGCTTTTGTCTTGGTACCAGAGCGAAGAAAGAAAAATAATAATAAATAATAATTCATTTCCACGTGTAGGAATCGAACCCACAGTCGTCGCGTGAGTGTCACACGCTTGTGCCTCTGCATCATTACAAACCTGAACAATAAAAATATTTAAAAAAATAATTCAATAGCTATAATAATATGAATGTTGAATTACCTTTATAACAAAACTTCTCATTCTCAATATACTTGTCGATGATCTATATAAATTTTACAGCGCTTGCGTTGTCTTGAAAGCGAACGCATCGAGCTTGTTGACCTCTGCCGGTTTCACTTTCATTTGAAGGTCATGTCTGAATCAGCGCTACACTAACCCGTTCTTATCAATATATAAGTTGATATACTAGGATGTGAATGGTTTTATGTAAATTATTTTGTTTAAAACACAGATGCTAGGATTGGAGACCATCGTGGCGCAGTTGGTCAGCGTTGGACTGTTGGAGATGATTGTAGATTCAATTCCACTTTTTGATATGATTTATTTTGTTAAGTTCCGCCAATTAAAAAATAATAATAATACTTTGGCGGAAGCTTAATACTCAAAGACAAAGCTTAATACAGAAAGACAAAATACATATAATACTATTAAAGAAAACCAATGGATTACTATTAAAAATTTAATAATCATAATATTGATAATTATCTATAAGTACTATTCATTTTTTGACTATTTTTCATTAAATAGGTTCCGGGTAGATAACACCCATATACTTTGATATACACATATTACCAATCATTTATCGCACTAACATATTATTATGGATAAATAATAATTTAAATATTGCTTTACCCTATATCTATATATATATAAAACTGGTTTTATAAGATACCTAAAGTCAATGACAGGTCAAAAAAATATGCAAATATCGGATACTATGCAAAAGAAGACATAAAATGACCTCGAACGTGTAAGCAGTCGTGGCGCATTTGGGCAGCGATTAGTTATAAGTGTCCTAGTCGGTTTAATCCGAAAACTCAATTTAAATTATTTTAATTTTCTAACTTTGGTGACAGAAAATATGCTGTCGACTTCCGCTCATGGAGATGTCTCTGGAGGCGTTAAGTAGAGAATGAAGTGTACTGATAGGTTCACTATGAAAAATTGCCCACAAAAAATACAAATAAATATTAGACGCTTTCATTATTATATGTATATGTATAGAAATATTTTAATTATATGTATAGTTTTCCATACACCTTCCATTTACTACCCGTTCATTGAAAATCAGAACTTTTTGTTGGATGGTGGAACTCAATCCAGCGCTTTATTTCACTGGAGCGGGGAAAAAGAATAATAGAAATTCCTCAGAGTGAAAATCACTCAATTATCAATAATTTTTAATTACCAACGAAAATAACAATTAATTGCTAATTTCATAATTTCCCATTTCCCTATTTCTCAAACTTCTGCTGGTTCGTGGTGGTCCTTCGACAGATGTTCCAGATGTTCACATCAATGCGAAATGATGTTATGGTTGTGCTATTGTGGTTCTACCCAAGATTTGTAAGATGCTTAAAAACTTTAGTTTAGATAGACTACTATGGTTCTACAACCTGCATGTCTGTTTTAAAAAGTAATTAAAGTCTAGATCACGCCCAGGCCTAATAACTATTCAACTGAAGAAAACATTCAAATGATCAAATCACTTTAGTAGTTTCAGACAACATTTTTCAAAATTATATCATACAAAATTCATGAATAATTTTATTACAGGTTAACAAATTAAACCTTATGATAAAACACTGTTCTGTTCCTAACTTCCCCTCTTTTTAGTGACAGTATATAACAAACTTGATACCTTGCGCCGCGCTTTGTTTAACCAAATAGAAGAAACTAAATATTTAAAAAAAAAACTATTTCCTGAATTGGAGTGGAACCCACAGGCTATATGACATATACCTAAGACTTCCCGTGAAATATTTTTTTAATTACGCCAGAATGGCATCGTTTTAAATAAATATTGAATGTGTTTTTATTAGCAAATATTTAAATATTGTCTGTTCTGATTCTAATTTAGTAAAAAATAAACTATTTGTAATATTTTATTAAAATAATTTATTTGGCTCTTAAATTTTCTTTTTAGACATTTGTATTATTTATACTTACTATGAATATCCAAACTTACTCAGGAACCAGGACTGTTGCTTGACCGGCCAATAGGTGTCCAGGAGCAGATGTATTTATATTTTTTATCTATCCTTATTTACAAATATATAATGGTACAATATGGGAAAAGGAAGGGTAATTTCTCAATTAAAAATCGTAGATTAAAACTATAAGCGCGAAAACAAGACAGTATACATATGTATTATAAGTAAATAAAATTTTAATTCGCTCTAAGCAGCAAGGAGTTAGAAATAAAACAACAATATTTTTCACATTAAATTTATATTTACTGACAGATCTGAGACAGACGACCGACCTGCTACATCAGCAGTGGTAAATGGTAAGTACAATAGTAAATAGTTCCATGTGATCAATGGTTTAACTCAATACAGAAAATATGTCTATATTGAACGTCAAAGAATTTAAATTTTGGCAATGCTTTTCTCATTCAATCGGTTTTATTTAATATATACTGAAAATAATTAAATAATATTTAAACAAAGCATGGCATAAAATTTAAATTGTATTATATGATATATAAAATCGCACAGCTGTATAAGTTGTGATACGTTCGTGTGTGGTTGAGATAAATTTCGTACACACGGACCCACCAAAGCATAGCAATAAAATTCGTTCGCCGTGGCGGTGTGACAGATCTGCCACCTATCACTAGAATGAACTATCATCGATATCTTAACTTACTATGATTCTAGGCAAAGCCAAAGTAACCTCAATCACAAATTGATTTGATTTTTTAGATATTTTTTTTTGGAGTATTTAATTTTAGATTGTCTAATATAGTTTTTTTTTCGACATTATTTCGGCTTCGCCTAGCAACAGTTTAATTTCGCACTACGCTTACAATAAACAAATGTAACATAACTTAAAGATATTAAACGCAAGACAAGAAGTTCTAAAACACACGTCGACTCACCAGGGATAATGTTTAAAGAAAAACAACTTGTTCTCGTATTTATCCTCTGCGATTTTACTCAACTGAATATAACAGAAATGTGGTAACTGACAATTAAATTAATACATTATACACAAACATAAATCGGAATCTTACACTTTTATATTCCTTAATAACTATTTTATAAACTTGAAACCACTACTAAATTATTACAAAATAAGAGAACCATGAATACAGTAATAGAATATGATAAATAACAAATTTACCGTTAGTATTTACATAAATTACTTCTAATCAATACTACTAGTGCACGTTTTAAACAGTACAAGAATGACAAATATGTCTATAATATATTTGAAGACGAGCGTCGGGCGGCAGGAGGCGAGGTGGCCTGCGGTAAATAAAGTGCTGCTATGGTTGAAGGCAAGGTTGAGGTATTCGTTAGATCGGCGACCTCCGCCGGCCCACGGCCCGCGCCCTCACAACACAACTAACCCTATTACTCGTTACTTGAGGTAGTTTAGTTACATATTGGGTCATTGTATTCATTATTACTATGTAGAAAATATTTTGTGTTATATAAAAAATTCAATTGTATATAATATATTCTTCATTCTGACATAACAGTTTATGTTGTTATATATTTATCATTTATAGAATATAAATATATTTTTTTCCTATTTTTTATACGTTCCTTGCTAGTCAATACAAGGTGTTAAATATTGGAGACTAAAAATATAAATTTGAATGGTATTATTTACTATTATTAATTATATTGTGAACATTTGTATTTTTGTACAGAAAAATTATGTATGAATTAATAATATCAATAGACAAACTAGTAACATTAATGTGTTAATATCATATTATAAACCATTAGAATTTCATATTATTTCACTTAATGATACAGATTTCAAAATTAATTTCAATACATGTATAAAGATCAAAGATACAATAGTAAATGATGAGGTAGATAGGTACTGTAAGTGTCACATTACATAATTATATATAAAAATATTTCTGAATATAATCAACAGTCAAATACAAACATTATCAAAATTAAGTCGATACAATGTTCATATTGCACGTGTACGTTAACAGACATTCGGATCTCATCGATATATGTGGGTGCAGTTATAAGACGACAGCTTTTCAAAATATTATTCTTGTTATTTGTAAGTACATAACATAATCACCGCCTTCAAAGTCTATTTTTTTTTATACTCTCAATCTAGAACAAACTTGCATGTTATCAATCGCAGTGATTTTTTTCTTCAATCATTTATATACTATATACAAAGTACTCAATAAAATATTCCTTATATTTCATTCAATACCTAAGTAAAATAATAAACATCATATTTATTTATTTATTACTATACAAAAACATTTACATTATTACTAAAATTATTGCTAGAGAATTTCATTATTAGTTTAAAAATTATTAAAGTTAAATTGTATCGCAACAGATAGTTGGCGGAGATAATTTGGCAACGTTCAGGAAGACTACTTTCCTACCACTAGCGAAACAGGAATGTTTTAACTAAATTCGTTCAAATAATATATTGGTAACTTAAATTGGACATAAATTATTTTACTTTTACGAATAATTCTGAATTTCGTCAACTACCTTAACAGTAAAACAAATTTCAACAGATAAAATAATAAAATAGGAAGCACCGGAAAAATATTAATATAAGTTATAACCAATAGGATAAATTATACCTAAAACAAAAACGATAAGTATAACACCTATTAGAGGCGCATATGCGCCTGCGCACTGGCAGCATGCGCTTAACGCGCGTTTATCTAAGATGCTCTAACGCTAGAAACGCGATGGCACAAAAGAAATCTTACAACTCTCACTCAAAAATAATTTTATATGTGCAAATTATCACATAATTAATTATTTTAATTAAATGGATAAAATTTTTGTCATCGGAAAAATATTTCACAAAATCTAAAATCAATCTCCCAATATACGTCAATTTGAACCAAATAATTTAATTAATATATTTTCATTAACAATAAACTACTCACTACTAGTAACCCGAAAAGAGGTTTCGTGAGATTTAACGGTCATAATATAAAAATAAAAGTCTGGCATTACGTCCCCTTATTAGATTATGTACATAAAATTATACTGATACCTCAAAAACTGACATCACCCATTAAACATTAACAAACATAAACGTAATTTTTAACTAAATTTCTCACGGTACATAATTTAAGATTAAAAGATATGTCCTGATTAAATGTCGAAAATGACGACTATTAAAATCACCTAATGTATAAATCACCTGATATTTTTTATCTAACTAATACTACTATAATAGTAATTCATATGTAAAAATGATATGGATCGGTCTATAAATATTATTGCGGAATATCACTCCGACGTCATGTAATTACATGTTTAGCGCCCAGACACTCAGACATGTAAAGTCACCTTGCACCGAATACAAGGTTAGATTGAATGAACAACAAAAAACATAGCTGGCAGACTAAATGCATGCGTCGGAGTCAATCCGCGGCTGCGTTAAAGGACACAACAGATCTACAACAAAACGTCAAGTATTAACGTTATTAACTATTAAAATATAGTTTTAAAATTAAGACATTGCAAAGATTAATTTAATAATGATATGTGTGTTGCAACTTTAAAAACAAAGACCACAGATATCATATTTTAACTGATTTGTTTACGTAGAGGAGGACGGTGACGTCGAAGATACTGATGAGGACGATGATCGGAAGTTCTTCTTCATGTGCGTGTCAAAATGTTTCACCATATGATCTTTTCTAATGAACCCTTTACCACAATGATCACAAGCGAATGGCTTGCACCCCGAGTGTAGGCACATGTGCCTACGTAAATCTGTCTTGTGATTAAAAGATTTAGGACATTCATTGCATTTAAAGGGCTTATTATCGGCATGTTTGAGGTAGTGGCCTTCGTAGGAAACATCGTCTGAAAAACGTTTGCCGCACCGATCGCATTTGAAGGGCTTAGCCCCAGAGTGAAAAGTTTTATTATGTTGAGTAAGATAGCAGGCTTTGTTGAATAATTTATCACATTCAAAACATTTATGTATTGTAGTAGGTGCAGTTTTTTTCAATTGATTTCTCTCAGTAAGAGGTGTAGGAACAGTAGAAGAAATTGAAGGAGATCCATGACTTTCATTCTCAGCCTTTGCGCTCTCTGGGCTTGCAGGAGATTTCATTTGAGCCCCATAGTTTTCTTTATTGGCGTAATCCATAATATCTTCTATTTTCAAAATCTGAAGCTCGCTAGAGTCAGTCCGCATAATATCATCTTCTCGCTTAATTGTTTTACCTCCCACCGCATAACCGAAAGGATATACTTTGACATTATCCGTGTTATAGCTTACAATATTTTCCTTAATTGTCTTCGGTGAAAAGCTATAATCATAGTCTAGTGACTGTCCGTTAATATCAATACCATTATATTGCATAGGAGAATGGACTGGATCAACAATAATGTAACCGGCGGTAGACTCGTCGGAAACAACTTGACCCCCCACGTTAGGCGATGTAATATAGTTTGAAACAAAAACGCTGAAGCTCTGCGTTTGGAGCTGCGAGAAGCTTGGCAGGCGTCCGTTAGCAGGCTGGTTCGACGTTTCTTGTTCCATACTCTCGACTTCTTCAGGTGACGTCTCACCAAAAGTAGCCGGATTGGCTATAGGCAGATTGTTGATAGCCATATCCATAACGTGGGGGGCCATCCCGTTTGGGTAGTTCGGTGGTATAGTCTGTTGAAAATTCTGACCCAAATATAATGGGGTGTGCGTGGGGTCCGGAACTGAAGGCCCCAAAGGATCCGTAGACCTCGGATTGTACGGGTTGACACCCAAATGGCTGAACGGCGGCAGGGTGTGCGCCGTAAGAGCTGGCGTACTCTGTGTTAGAACTGGTGTTGAAATATTGCTGGTTGACACTGATAGCAGGCCCCTCATATGGTGATTTTGAGAAACAGAGGGACCTGCTTCCCCGTTTGGGGGATTGACACTAGTAGTTATTGGAGTGCCTTTTGAACCTTGAGGACTATCGTTAGGGTTACCTATACCAGGCGGTTGACTACCCATATTAATTGGATGTGAGCCAACTTGATGCTGTAAAGGGTGATTAGCTAAAGGATTATTACTGAAATTATTATCTAAATTACCCTGTTGAAGATGTGTATATGGCGACTTTGACTGCATATTGGCGACCCGATGAGAACGCTCGAAGTTTTGCGATGCATAGGGCGATTGCAAGGCGCCCTCGTCAACACTGCGGCTGTCTTCGGATGGAACTGGACTTTGAGTGTTTGAATCAACACTTTGTTGTTGAGCGCGATTTTGCAATGAATCGCGGCTTGGATGATGATGGCTCGATATGGGCATCGTAGCTGGATCAGGTTGACCCGATGATCTTACCGCATTTTTGTGAAGCGTTGTATTGTAATGTCTTTTCAAGTGACCCGAGCTTGTGAACCATTTATTGCACGCAGTACAATTATAAGTTTTTGGTCTTCTTGCTTCATTTGACTTCCAATTTGCTCCTTTGCCACCAATCGATGGCAATGATGAAGAGGTTGGGTTTGCTGGTTGTGTACTACTTATTTGTGGAGCTGATGGCGAATCGTAAGGACGATAAGGAGGTTTCATATCGGAGTTAGTTGATGCCACTGCCCCTGGATAGTCAGATAAAGGTGGAATCTGAACACCGGGGTATATTTTTTGCTCTACATGCATAAAAGGTTTCTGTTCATGATGTAGTAAAAATTTTTCCTGGGTATAACCAAATTTTTGTTCCGGGTGAAACATTTTACCGTCTGCCGCATAAACCTTTTGTTGTTCTGCAAACATTTTTTGATCTTTGAATAATGACACATCACCATTAAGTTGAGGATTATTATACAATTTTTGAGTTTCCCACGGCATCATAGGAACTGTTCTAGTATTTACTTCTCGGACTTGAGATGAGGCTTCTTCATAAGTTGTATTTTGTTGTTCAGCTTCATTGCCTTGATATACTACTTTTTGTGAGTCTAAATCTAATATATCAGATGATTCTTCATGTTCTTCTTTTACTTTTATATTATCATTTGGATACCCTGAATTGTTGTAGGGTTTCCCAGGAAACTGTTGAAAAGGCATTTGAGCAGATCCTGGCGCAGAGCTGGTTCCTGCATGTGCAGAGTTACAATGTTCATTCAATTGAACAGCAGAATCACAAACGAAGCCACATTTGTCGCATTGATTCGGTGAAGGCGAAGGAGTTGGTTGATTTAATGGTTGACCATAAAGCGGACTCGATGACGATACTTGTGACACACGATCTTGCATGTTATAAGGATGAAAGCGATTTGGTTTATGATAGTCTTGATTATATTGTGACTGATCCCAGTTTATTTGTTCTGCGTGCTGATTTTGTGAAAAATTTGAATGCGAAAAGTTGTTACCAAATTGCGCCCCCGGTGAAAAGTTTGTTTGATCTGGATTTTGATATGGTGATGGAGCACTATGGTAACTTTGTGGTGTTGCTGGATGCGGAAATTGAACTGTTGTTTCAGGTGTTGCCCGCTGCTGGAAATCGGGGCTCGGTTTGGTAATCATACTGTCGCTTGAGTCAGCCGGAGCCGACACTGTCGTCTCGTTCTTCACTTTCGCGCTATTATTATTTTCATTGTCATTTTGAGAGTTTTGTGTCCCCCACTTTACATATAAATTCTCTTTGTGATATTGAAGATGTACTTCTAGAGAATCCACGGTGTCCAAGTATAAATCACAAACTTTACAATGATAATCTCTCGACGGCAAAGTCGACGTTACGGCGTTGTTAGCCATCTAATTCATTAATCGAATGGAGAGCACCGTCTCCTCCAACGAAAAAAAAATAAAAATATAAAACTCTTCTTCTCGACGAACATGTATACGTGGCATTAATCAGGCGCTACAGGTTAAAGTCATGGTCGCGGTTGCGTTATCTCCCAGGCGCGCTCACTTATACTAGGGCAGTGTTGTCAAAGAAAGTTTTTCGCGGCATAGCGCGGGCGGGCGGCGCGGCCACGTGCGCGGTGTAAACACTCCAACGAAACGGCCAATATCAAAACAAAGTTCAAGGTAACGTCCAAGACCACAATATGGTAAACGATAAATGTCTCACTCGTAATAATTCTGGATATATTTAAAATATTTTATAGTTCGCAAAAACTTTGTATCACATAACTTTATAGTCTAAAGTCGGTAAACTTAAGCACGGTAACAACTTATCTAATGTTTGCTCGTCACTTATATTTATTTTAACATTAAAAAAAATTATGTATTGTTATAGTTTAGAAAGAGGCGGCGCGGACGCGACACGACTCAGCCGCCGGGTACGGACGCTGCGGACGTTTACTAGCAACTGACAGCCTTCCCGAAGTCGCCTTCGGGGGCATGACTTCAATAACAATTCGCAACGTCGTCCCCCACCGAGGCGCGAGTGCGAGCGAGAGAGGCGCGAGTGCGAGCGAGAGAGTCGCGCAATGATGAAGTTATCGTTCCTTCGTCCTTTTGTGCGTCCCGAGTAGAAACGAGACGAAGTGGAGAGAGGGGGGGAGGGCGCGCGGGGGGGGGGCTCGGTCCTACGCTTTCTCAAAATTGAAATGCCCGGTCGAAATGTCCGGTGATGCTGCGTCCTGCGTCCGAGTGGGACAGCGATAGCACCCACCCTTAAAATGCGGGACGCTCCAACTCTGCGACTAAATTTTCTAAATTTCAAATCTTGTACGCATATAAGGAAATGTAGTAAGTTCTTGGTTTTTTTAAGTTGTTTTCATTTAAAAATAATTTTGACCAATATCACTCACTGGCACTACAAAAAACCAACAAATGCTTATAAAATTATTCATATTTTTGTTTTTTTTTTGTTTGGCTTTATAAATGTTATTCTGTTATAAATAGTCAATGACCAAATAAATTAAAAGGCGAAGTTCGAAATTTTGCTTTTTGCTATAATTTCAATTGACAAATTGTATTTCTAAAGTATTCACTTGAATTACAGTCCGTCGCTAATATAAGTAAAACGTTAATTCTTAACAACGTTTATAGTTTATAATTATAGTGAATATGTATAATTTAATTTACATAATTCAAATACAAATATTTAAAATTAGATATCTGAATAAGCAAACGCGCAGGGCTACGAAAATTTTGCATCACGGGGTGAGGGGCGGGAGGGGTCAGGGACAGAAGCGTCCGTTTCTTTAATATTTAAAATTGTTTCTTCAAGTATTAAAATATATCAAGCAGGCAGAGTAAGCTTTTTAAATTTTTTTCTAAACTTGTAATGAAAACTGTTTTAGATACAAGACCAACTGGTCAGGGCCATGCAAACTATGAGGGGTGTCGACATCGATTTTCTCGGACCATGCCGATCGCTTCACATCCTCCCCTACCATTCTACACTCGGACTCTTCTTACCCTCTACCTCTATATATACCGAATAGGTACTGACCTCTTTGCTTTAAATAGTTCAATTTAATTTTATTTCACTTCAACATGGAAGTGGGCTGAAAGCACACTCTCATTTTAATGTTTTAAACACACCATATACGTTAACCCAATGTTATTATCAAAAGAAAAAAATTGTAAAAAAAAAATTAAATACCTATTACATAATTTAAATTCGGCAGTACTAAAGAAAATAACAATATATATATATTACATTCAATTTATCAAGTAATTTTATAATTGCCACTTCCAATACCCGTTCACACAAACGCTGTTCACACAAATGTTTTCCATAATAAATAATAATATATCATAATTTTAAAACTACACAAATCCCCAAAATAAACATTATTTGTTTATTTCCATAATTAAATGGGCAAAGTCAAATCATTTTTTTGGGATAGGCAAAGGTCGAACGTATATAATACATCGTCACAAATCTGCCGCTAATCTCTACGCGAGGATCTTTCATAACCTTTTACGAGGGATGGCAACGAGCACGCCGACAAAACAAAGTTGGCTTCACGAGTCAAAGCCCTGTGTTAGTCAGTGTTGTGACCGACTTTTATGTTATGTGTCTGTATGCCAACGGTTTGACAGTAGTCTTCTTAATAGATATATTTTTATTATATTTTGTTTATATTATATTTAATTATATGCTTTTTCGCTCAATATGGTGTCTGAATAGAATAAAGATTGGCAGTAGATATAGCTAAAATTTATGCTATAATTTTTTTCTGCTTCACGCTGTATCGCACACATAGTAGGGGTGGTAGATGGAACCTAGTGTTAAGACACTTACAAAAAATATTCATAATAAATAATTCCCTAAAGAACTACTTTATTATAAAAGAGGCTATCACGGCCCAGCACCACAGAGACGCACTATGAGCGCAAGGGTTGTGGGTTCAATTTCCACTCGGAGAAATTAATTACTTTCATTTCCTCGCTGTTTTAAAAAGACAAAGCGCAACTTTGATTTCTGTCACTTAAAACGCAATGTCACAGAAATTGTACGATCCGCATGGGCGGCGTGGGGGGCGAAGTCCCTTAATACTAGGTTCTCTCTGCCTACACTGCGATATATAGGAAACAGCGTGAAGCTAAAGTAACTTCTAATTTCACTTTGTATTTATTTGATTTATTTTTTATACCTACCTATATTAGAAATTATAGACAATTCTATAAATGTGTTTTTTTATAGAATGCAATGTATAAAGTTTAATTTACATTTTTTGAGTTCTGCCCCTCAACACGTAACGCCTCCAGAATTCGGCAGAAAGTGGGCAACGGAGTGTCTTATACTAGGTTCCCTCTGCCTACCCTGGTGTGTGCGGAATACAGCGTGAAGCTGATTGATTTATTTTTATTTATTTACATTTTTCTTTAAATATACTTCCATTCATTCAGATCTTTTTAATTTATGTCTAAATATAATATATAATATAAAAAAAAAATCATATCTACTAATAACCGCCAAGAATCTCGCGAGTCCTTTTTTGTCCCGAGATAAGACTTGACTTGAGGCTCAGTTATTAAATAGATACCTAGTCTGGTTAATATAACAGTAAATAAAGAACGAAGAAACAAATGTCATTTTCATGTGTAAAGTTATTTATTTTATGGCAATTACATTAATTGTATATTAACAATATTTAATTATAATATTTCATATATTAGTAAACACAACAGTTTTTAGGTTTTTTGAAAATTATTTTATAAGACTAAAAATTGTAATTTATTTTAATTTTATCATCCGAGTATTAAGACATTCAAGTTGTTAATTTTCCGCCTAGCTTCGATGCATAATTTGGCGTAGCTTAACGCCACGCTTTCTTCTCATACAAATAGAAATATAAAAACAATTTAAGTACTTATAGCAAATCCTCCGGTTGAGAAACGAACCCACACCATAGGACATAGGTATATACAACACGGCTGATCAAAATCAAATCTTTCGAAACTCTTCAGATTTCTTATCGATATCTATAACATAGTTTTTTTAAATATTTTTTTCAGTGCAATTATTATTATTTTTTGTAAATATAAAAATATCTTAGATTATCTTAGTATACCATTCATATTTTGTATATTTATGACGCTTGCCTATAATACCTTACAACAATGATATCTCACATTCTTGTCCTTTAACACGTATTATTCTAAAAAGTAGTTAAAACCAAAACTAAAAAGCTTAAGCCGATTTCAATAGATTTTACAAGGTATTAATAATTATTTTCACACAATAACATAAGCTTATCAGTAAAAGGAAGAAAGTAATAAAAATATTAAAACAGATAAGCATACAAAAATACAACATTGTCTTTGCAATTCTTATTGTTTTATGACGTTAAAACTATTGAGAGCAATAAAAGGTTCTATCTCTTGCTGTATTGAAGAAATTATGTTGGCTATAATTTTAAAATACTTTTATTATAGGTATATATAGACTTTTTGTAATTAACTTTTAGTATTAGAACTATTTAAAAATAAATATAAAATTTTCTCATCTTTAAAACCTCCGTGGCTTATTTTAACTGATATTATTTACTATAATTAATAAGAAAAAGTCGAAGTACGGCATAGTTCTATTTGAAATTTAAGCATAATAACATATTTTTTTATTAGCTTCATGGTGTATCCCACACACAGCAGTATAGGCGGAACCTAGTGTTAAGACACTCCGTTCCCCACTTTCCGCCGAATTTTTAGAGGCATTACGTGTTGAGTAGCGGTACTTAAAGCCGCGGTTGGCCTTGACACCAGTGCGAAGACATGGAAATATTAATTCAAATATTTCATTTCCTCGAGTGGGATCGAATCCACAACCAGTCGCGTTTACAGTCACACTTTGTGCCCCTGCGCCACGACTGGCCTCGCATTTTTTAAAAATTTTTGGTTAAGGCCGTCGTGGCGCAGGCTTTTTTTTTTTTTCGAACTTGAGGTTATTGCTGTTAGCCCTATTGGCCTTTACAGCGACACCGGGTGGGTAGGGAAGAGGGTACTCTGTCCCAGAAGAAATGCAAGCACTACCTGGCTGCTTGAGAGGAGTCGACGACTGTAAGGGCGCCCCCTGCGAACCTCGGCTTACAGCCGTCGAGCGGGCTGGGAAGTGGCGCAGGCGCACAAGCGTGCGACTATAAATGCAACGGCTCCGGGTCGATTTCCACTCGGGGAAATGAAATATTTAATAATTTCATTTAATATCCTCGCTCAAGTGAGAAAATAAAAATAATTTATTCCACCGAGCGAGAATCGAATGCACAACCGCCGCGTCTACAGTCAAATGCTGTGCTTCTGCTTGAGACTATGGCGTTATAAAACTTTTTAATTAGATGCCAGTCACAATTAAAGTTATAATAATGTTAAATAGAGGAAACGAAATGTTCAATAGAGGAAGTCAATCGTGGCGCAGGCGCACATAGCGTGACTATATGTAAACGCGACATATAATGGGTTCGATTCCACTTTCATATTTTAATTATCTTCGTTCTGTTATCAACCCAAAGCGCGGCGTTTAGTTCCGCCGCTAATTACAAGATTTCGAATGAAAATGGGGAACGGAGTGTCTTAACACTACCCTGCTGTGGGCGTAACCAAAGCTATAAAAAAACAAGGTTCAATACAGAAAATGAGCTAACATGGTCAGCCTTCACAGCCATCGACTACAGTTGTAAACATATACCACACAAGCTAGCACAAACTCACAAACGGGGCGAGCCTTCACAAAAAAGCGCACCAGATTATGCAAAGTGCACGGATACGAGCGTATCGTATGGCGTCGGAACAGGCGGAACATTTATTTACCAGCACTAATTAGATACAGTGTCCGATTTGACTTTAGTGCTGAGGTCACATTGATGGAGCAAATTCTACGAACGCTCCCGTTTAGTATAACTAGAATTGACCAGACGTGTTATTATATTGTGATTACTAATCGTTATTTTTATTGAAGCCCGTATATCACTATTCGTGTAGCAAACGGAAACGCCTACGCAACATCGACAAAGTATATATAGGTTTAAATGTTATTTTTTAATTCATTAAGTTTTTTATTTATATGAAACCTGCTACAAATAAAACGTATTACAAAATAAAACCTGTTTCAAATAATCTCTCCTTCCTTATAAAGTAAAAAAATGTTGTAAAAATATATATTCATATAAGTACGTAAAAAAATATAAAAAATATACAACAAAATAAAATATTAATTATCTACTAAGCAATATTTCGATATTCTTCTTTTTTTTTAAATGTTTAAGGCTCGAAAGAATATATAAAGACCGAACTAACACAAAAGGAAGTGAATTGCGCGACGTTGTCAAATTTACTAGGCTGCACCAAAAAAATGCATCTAGCAACACCGCACTGGCTCCACCGCCACACACACATGCACACCACGCACACAAGTGCAACAGCAGGTGTGATATTAAAAACGTTCCCACACAAACACAAAAGTTGCACCCTCAAGGAAAGATTTCCAAGAAACGATCCCCACACAGATACACTTGAGCCTGTGTGCAATTATCTATTAAAAATGTCTTAGATAATAATAATAATATCTCGGCCATCTTATCATGCAATTTTTAGATAGGATATACCTAAATATATATTTAAATTACTCGCGGCGTCTTCTAGTTTCATAATATACTAAATGTGTGCATGTCAATTCAGCTGGCAGATTGTACGTACAAGATAAATTATGTTTCAAAATGACCATCGATCAAATTGTGTAGAAACGTACGATGTGATCATGAAAAGGTCGGTACGTTATCGTATCAAATGGTACTCCTATTTTATTTATAATAATTTTCTAAAACAATAATTTTTCATTGTGTTTTGTTCGGATACAAGGTGACTGGTAGGAAAGAGAGGAGCGGGACGTCGTCACGCTGGCCTATAAGTGCAACTCCGTACGTGGCAGAATATAGCACTTAATATAAATCTTTTACCCTTGAACATAAGGTCTTTTATCATACAAACTAGTATTTTTTTAATATTTTATTATTTTTTTTATTTTTGTTCGCAGATATGTATTATTTATTATACAGTTGGAAAACCACTAAATGTTAACTGTTCTTAGTAAAATATAATATTTGTAGTTTCTATAAGTACGTAGCTTAAAAAATTTATGACTTGTCTGTGTAAGATGCTTATAGACTTATTTCTATACATATAAAATATATTTATTTTATATAATCAACCATATTTATTACATTAACATTATAATATATAGTAAAAAAGTTCTTCGTAATATTAGTCGAAAGATTAACGCAAGTATAAAGGGATGGGGTGCATAGGAATGCAGCGCGGGTAAAAAACGATTTACAGTTAGATGCGGGGGTGGCTCTCCAAAACCGGTTGTGAACCTCTGAACCACTGTCATTTTATACGATTTTGTTTTCTGAGCTTTTTAAAGTAACGTATTTTAATCAACGTTATATAAATTATAGATAAATACTACATCTATTTATGGATGTCGTACGTTCGATTCGTTAAATTATTATAATATTTTTGTAAAATATACTTTCGGTAAAATATTTTTTAATGCTAATGAATATATTTTTTTTAAATTTACGATTGAAACGTAATTTTTGTATTTTTTATAGTTAAATACCGAACTTTATAATTATATAAAATTAAACAGCTTTTACAAAATAAAATAAAATTAAATGGAATTCTAAAGAATCGTAAATAAATAAAAGATTTTATGTAGTTGTATATAAAAAGTATTATATCGATTAAGTAAAAATATTATATAAGCCTTCGTAATTTAATTAAAATAAAGAACGAAGTAACTTATTAATTGTTTGACAAGCTATCATATCTATTTAAAAGTAAACAGAATAGATAATTTTTTAGTCTTAGAGACATTAGTCTCGAAAATGTGTTGCCAGATTTTGTTATTAGTCATAAAAGTTATATTTGCTTTGAAAATTCATTTTAAAATTGACATAAATATTAAAATTTTGTATGAAAGCTGCCACTGAGGTAAGTTGAGCTTAAAATACTAGCGAATGTTTTACTTTTCAAGTTGAATACAAAAAAATTGGGAAATAAGAGTAAAGAAATTTACACAAATCTTAAGTATTATCTTTTCATCACGGCTTTCAGGATTACATTTACTTAATAATAATATTATAGTTAATCCTTTTATACTGCCAAAGAACTGTGATTTTATTTTTAAACGATTATATTTCAAAAGTGAGAATTCACACGGATTTCAAACGGAATGTCTTAAGACTAGGTCTAGGTTCCCTCTGCCTACCCTGATGTGTGTGGGATACAGTCTCACACTAAAAAAGAAAGTTATTCAGTATTTCTTAAGACAAAGTTTTAAACTACTGGGCTACTTTAAATACTCTACAATCACTACTACAACACCCATGTAATAAAGACGAAATATTAAAGAATATGTAAGTACGTGTTCAAAGTATGGAAATAAGTGAGATTAGTTGATTAACTATATATATTACGTAACCTGGTCCTTCAAATTAAAAATAATGAAAAAACCGACCAGTCATTTTCACTAAAGTTTTAAAAACTTGTGTAGCGATATATAATCCCGCGGACTTTTATTGATGTCAGTAAGAATATTTAATTAGTAGGTACCTATCGTATTTTTTATGTAATACCAATTAAAGTTATTACATTTATTTTTTCAAACTATTCCAATAAATTAATTTCTAAAATTAGCCTTTGCTGCTCCTACATTATGCAGCTTCGTATTGTGATTTAAGATTTTTTAAAAATAAGTACGTTAGTTTTTTCGTTTCTCTTTTATAAAAAAAAATACTAAAATTATATAAACCTATTACACATATCTCTATTATTATTATATTACATTACTCCTTATTTTCTGTTTTGAACATCGTTCAAAAGGACATTGATGCAGTGTAGTGTAGTTCTCCTTTTTGTCGCTAGTATGTAAGATATTAGTCTTATCCATACACTATCACGAAATAAAACTATTGTTTTACTTAAAAAATTGTTGTCAAATTGTACGGTATGAATTTGCTAAAAAATATAACAAATCTATATATATGAATAAAATCGAAGTGCCTTTATGTAATTTCAAAATAATTTTCAGGACTTTCACCAAAAGAAATCAAGACTTTCACTAAAAGACAAGAAGTGGCTTTGGAGAAAAGTATAGGTTCCTCAAAAACGATGGTTTCCCGTGGGATTGATGTTTTTCGAGCAAAATCGAAAAAAATCACACAAGATTTAAATTCTTTTTAAGCGCATAATAATATACATAACTGTACTATAATAAAATAATCATCCAATTTTCAAGAAATATATTTACATAATATTAAATAAATATTTGTTTAGTTCTAGCGGGCGAAGCCGCTAGTAATATTATAGATTGTTTTATCTATCTTAATGATACTTAAGCAGACATATATGTGGACTTATATAAAGGCTTAACTTATAAATAAGTAGATATTACACATAGATTCTTATCGCATTTAGTAACTTTCTTACATATATCATTACAAAATGAAACAAATTAGAAATGAGATTTTTGACATGTTTGAAAATATACAAATCTAAACAAAACAAATGATAAAAATGGCAAAATAATTTTCAAGAGAATATTAATGAGCGAGAATAAGGTTTTGAAACGTTTTACTTTTAAACACGATATGTGTTAAATTTGAACCGATCTCCCTGCGGGTGGACGGTCATCAATTTGGCGAGGAGGCGCGGGCCGGGCGAGCTCAGCCTCGACTAACCCCTTATTTTACATTTCACACTCCGGGAAAATCGTTAGAGAAATCTGCGTAACGTGCATGTCCGAGACGAACACACACACGCCCGCGCCACTGTGGGCGCGCGTCCGAGCCGCCCCCGCCCTCCTCTGTCATATCGACCTCACTTCAAGAAATCCTCTCACCTATACGCACATGTGTACATGTAAATCGAAATTAGATATCTGACTCCAATTTGAAATTTAAATTGATGTTATATACAAAATATGATAATATAATATTTATCCTTTATCTTACTAAACTAGAAAATAATCATGCTCTTTAATAATCGTTGTCAAAGTTTTTTTGTAGAGGATCGATAAACAAAATAGTTTGAAATAAAAAAAGTTAAGTTGAAAATTATAATAACTTTAGATCGGAAATATTACGCCTTATCTGAATAGATATCACGTTCTAAGCCTAATAAAAATAAATATTTTTTAAATTGTATTTACATTAGCTTTGAATATTTCAATCACATCTTTCTTAACTTTTGTAAATAAAGATGATTTAACTAAAAACAAAAGGCGAAATGATCAGTACAGAGACGTGTCGCGCCGAGTGGTCACATAGGTACATTATTACTGTACAATGTCACTATGCAAATGTATGTAGGAAGGCTTTGTGCGAACACACTTAGGAACACGGGGCGGCGGGAGCGTTCTCCACATAATCCGGGCTTCCCCCGATATCCTCGCGCCTGCCGGCTCTTGCCAAAGATGGTCCTCGCATGTGAGTATACACACGCGGCACTTTCTCTTGAAGCTCGCCACTGGCTTTTAAAGAGGGTGGCGGGAGGCTCGGGGAGGCCGGGGGCAGGCGAGCCGTTCCGAACGGGTGACCACAGTGGGCGGCGTGTGGACGTGGCTCTCCTAGCTCTGACGCACCGTGCTTCGTTACCTGGCCAGCACGTCGTCACTCGTGACTGAACAGCACGTCGGCGACTCAGCTACTAGTATATCACTTGAATCATCTACATAAAAGCAAAATTAATATAAATATATATATAATAGTTGGCGTTCAAGGAGACACAGACGGGTCTCGGTTAATTGAGTGTACTCAGCACCCTCGCCAAATGATAATCCTCTGCTCCCGAAATACCTGTAATAGATGTTAATTAGAGCTCTGCTCCGTACGGTGTAAGGAAAAAATAATAATTTAAACAAGTCGTAATTAGAGATGTTTACATAACTGTAAAACAAATATTTTTTCAATTTTAATATTTTTTTCCGGCAAAGGGTCGGGTTTAAGCATATTTATTTTTCTCAAAGCTAGAGGAAAAATCTAAAATTACATCTAAAAGACGAGTTTCTACGTAGTAAACGTAAAGGTGTGGGGGATCAGGGTAGGCAAAAGCATTTTAATGTAACGAATTTTATAGTGCGATATCTGCATCACCACGTAACTACTGATGAATATGCAAATTGTGCTACCATCGTGCATATCATCACAAAAAGTATGAAACGGAATGATAAAACGAAGGAAGCTCTGACGCTGGGAGGCCACGGCTCGTTTGAATCGAACGCACGTCCGGGCCCTCCACCCTTAGGGTGTGTAGTGGACTTTTCGCTCAGCTTGATATATATTTTCCATTTCTCCCAATATAGGCTACTGCGGCTGTAGGTTCCGGAGCGCTCTCCAGCGTTGTCGTCTATATTCTAAATTTACATGCGTCGATTGGACGGTCTGCTTGATTGTCGTCGTCGCTGCGTTATGTTATTTCTATTGAAACCTCGAACGATATATCTAATGAATAATAAGGTGGTTGAAGTAAATACTAAGGTTTTCTTCACAATCATGTACATTTTTTGATCATAGAAAGCAAATAAATGTCTAAAATTTACGTAAAATGTGCAATCCTAAAAATCGAAGTAAAATATTTAATATTAACATGCCCAATCGATACCTTCCTTATAACCAGCAACCCGCTAGCGACTTAGCCCGCTTGAACTATACAATTATTTTTTACTGAACTGGATTACTTACGTGTTATAATAGCATTATCATTTTAAATACAATATTTATATTTACGACTAAAATCAAAGTTTTTGCCAATTTAATGAAACAATTAATTTACAGAAGTTTATTAAAATAATATAATATTTATTAAAATAATATTGATATACACTTCACTTCAGCTTCACGCTGTATCCCACACACAGCAGGAAAGGCAGAGGAAAATTAAGAGACTCCGTTCCCCACTTTCCGCTGAATTCTGGAGGCATAGTGTATTGCATGGCGAAACTCAACGCCGCGCTTTGCCCCGGCACCAGAGCGAAGAAAATGGAAATATACATTTAAATAAATATTTCATTTCCTCGTGTGGGGATCGAACCCGCAACCAGTCGTGATTACAGTCACACTTTGTGTCCCTGCGCCACGACTGGCCCCGAGTACTATATTGAATTACTATATCGATATAACCTTCTAATTTATGAACCCATTGCAATAAAACTACAACTAGTGCAAACTGCATTTTAATCAGGTAAACTGTTTATGAGATTAGCGTGAACAATTTATATATTTGTCTGTGCGTTTGTTCACGCTATTCTTAGAAACAGCTGCGAACTGCATTTAAATCGGTTTAATTTAAATGCAGTTTCCACTGTTATATTTTAGCAAACATCGGTTAAGTAGTTTTCTTAAGTATTAAAATAAAAGTTTTATTGAATTGAGTGAAATTCTGAATCAATGTATGGATATTGGCATTAAAATTATGTTATTATATTACGAAAGTAAATCAGATAAGGAATTTTAAAAAAAGTATACATAAAAATTAACTATACTATAATATTGAACTATACTATAACATTCAATGTCGCAATGTATATAGCATTGGGCTAATTTTAAAGCTTTTGAATTTTCTCAATTTATTATTGAAACGAAGTAATTATCGAACCTAAAACAACGAGGCTTTCGTGCCTATTTCAGGATTGTAGGTCAACGGTAATTCAACTTATAAATGTTTACCAACTTAAGTTTGCGAGCATATGTACTTATTTTTTATGAAATGAACTACAAATATATAATATATAAATGTATGTTTGTAATATTTTTTTTCTAGGAAATACCTATAAACTTTCACTTTTAGGAATTTTGGCTTTATTTGTATTGTAAGTTTCACTTCGTACTAAATTTCATAACTGTAGGTCCACGGGGAGTCCTTTAGAGAAGACCTTTTGATTACGTAGCAAAGTTCATACAAAATGCAGCAAAATCGATGCAAAAATGCTCGTATCTTTTGATTGCGTTGATTTAGAAGCTAGATTTTTTTCTGTGCTTCAAGGAACCATAGACTTAAATAGTTTGAGCTAGAAACCTCCACACGATCTCGAGATAAATAGTTAGAAATTAAAAAAGACCTGAAATAATAAAACAATAGTATAAACAGAAACTATTTATTTACAGTAATATATTTAACACTGTCTGTAACTTTTACTGCCACAAAAAAGTGACGAAGTAGAGAAAAATGTGCTTATTATTTAAATAAACTTTGTGTACATATTTCTACGGTCTACGGTCTCTCTAAGCACAGAAAAAAAATCAAGCTTGTAGGTCAACGTAATCAAAAGATACGAACATTTATGCCGCGTAATCAAAACCTATAGGGTATTTCCCGTAGACCTACAGTTACGACATTTTGTACGAAGTGGGAACTTGCAATACAAATAAAAGAAAAAACAATCGAAAAGTGCAAATTTTAAGGTACTATACAATTTTCGAGGCATTGCTGAGTGCAGGAACTCAACGTCGCGATTGTATATTATTTGCAATTCACAACCGATTAGAATTTTTAACTAAGCATTCTGTGTAGCAGAAGCAGTTAGCATTTTGTAAACAATGTAACAGAATCGTTAGAATAATGAGAGGTATAAAATAGTAAGTTTAAAATGAAATAAAATATAAGTACCTAAGTTAACTGGGAGTTAGGCCAGTCGTGGCGCAGGGCACAAAGTGCGACTGTAAAATCGACTAATTGTGGGTTCGACCCCCACTCGAGGAGATGAAATATTTACTTAAATTTATATTTCCATTCCTTTGCTGTGGTTCCG
Organism: Heliconius hermathena; assembly: GCA_013403705.1. Lineage (NCBI taxonomy): Eukaryota > Metazoa > Arthropoda > Insecta > Lepidoptera > Nymphalidae > Heliconius > Heliconius hermathena. The sequence goes on from JAAIXJ010000284.1 coordinate 181,614, forward strand.
CCACTCAACACACAATGCCTCCAGAATTCGGTAGAAAGTAAGTCGGTAGAAAGGAGAACGGAGTGTCTTAACACTAGTTTCCCTCTGCCTACTCTGCTGAGTGCGTGGTACAGCGTGAAGCTGGTTTATTCAACTGGGATATATATTTTATCAAAATTTTGGTAATTTTTATTATAATGTTATTTTTTATCGAAAAGCCACCAATCGCAAGTCCAAATCTTTAGCAAAATTTCTTTGAAGAATACAATACTAATTGTAAAACGAATGGATTCATCACTTGGGTTTACTCGATGCTATCTCTGCAGCAGCACTAACCCTCTCAGTACATACGAAATAATATCTACATAATATAATTATCGTTTTCTTTTTCAGCTCCACGTTGTATCCCGCATGTAGCAAGCTATGCAGAGCGAACCGCCGAATTCTGGAGCCATTGCGTGTTGAGTGGCGTAACACAACGCCTCGTTTTATCTTGACACCAGAGCGAAGAAATAAAAATACTAAATATTTCATTTCTTCTAGTGGGAATCGAACCATCAACCTGTGTAGTGCATAGGGTACAGTGCTTGTCAACTTTTGTAACTTGTAGGTATTTCCCGTAAACGTACAAACAACTTACAAAAATCGTGAAATGATTGTTCACGACATGAACATGGAACCTTCGGTGCGCGAGTCTGATTCGCATTTGACCATGTTTTTACGTTAACAGAAAATGCTTATTATGTTGGCCAACTTTTACAAAGGCGCTATATTGATATTTTTTATAAATTAGACGGGTTGCTATGGTTCAGGTAGTCAGACCTTCAAAATAAAACGATCATATACCAGTATGTCACCAATAGCTAGGAGTCGAACTCACAATTATCGCAATGGAACTCTGTCGCACTGCGCTACGACGGTATAAATTTTCTATATTTTTTGTTAGTGTGCCATTTTCCTAATAAAATTTACCTACGCAGTCTATGGTCCTTCGTCAGATATTCTAGATCTTTAATTCTAATAGGCCTATGTGAAATGTATATCACGCTGAAAAATATTTCTTATAGATTTGCTGAACTGTTCTTCGTCAGATTTTCTAGATCTTGAATTTTTATATATCAATGGATACCACTCATCACGAACAAAAACTTTTGTTAAGGCAACATTTTATTACATCAGGTCCATTCAAAATTTATTATAGCAAAGGTTCTGCTTTTATTCGTCGAGTACTTCAGAAGATGTCTATGTACGAACAAGCAAACACATAGAGATAGATAAAAAATCGTGGATTTGTGTTCTATTACAATTAAGTTCTATTTCGTAAAAGTATTGAATGTACAGACATAAAATGTTTACTGTTTTATTAAAATATACAACAGTTTATAGATTATCGATTAGAGTTGAAAAGGTGTAGCGAAAACCGAAGATCTTATTTCGGTTGTTCATATAATTTTGAATGGTTTAACTTTGACATTTTCTAAAACTCAATACAATATTAGGTTTTAGGTTCTGGGTCCTTTTCGCAGAGCAGTGTATATAGATAATTTTGCAGGTATCACATTAATTTTCTTCCTTCGTCCGAAATTGATACGACGAAACTCCGTGAGACGCTTTATTTTGACCACAACGAGGAGATGGAATTAATTAAAATATAACCATTCTTCTAAGTGGATGTTGAAGCTACTATCATCGTGCTTACGATCAGACGCTGCGCTATAGAGGTTTCCAATACTAATATAAACTTAAAATGCACATTAATGTTAAATGTTAATTATGAAAACGAACACGTATAATATTTTGAAAGTATAATATTTTTCATTTGTATTGTATTTTTTTTAATTAATTTAAGGCCCAAGCGTGTGACTTTACGCGACAAGTTGCTCTGACTCGATTTCCATTCGAGAAAATGAAATATTTATTATTTTCATTTGTTTAATCTGGTGTCGGTCAAAGCGCGGCGTTGACATCCGCCACTCAACACGCAATACCACCAGAGTTCGGTAAATCACCAAAATTCGGTAATAAGTGTTATAACAATAGGTTCTAGGCGCCCTCTGCTTACCCTGCTATGTAAATATAATAAGGTGTAAAGCTAAAAAACAATAATAATATAATATTTCTAACAATTACACCTAATTAATATGAGTATGCTTTAAAATGCCTTCCGCAAGTATCGCTCTAATGTAATGTACAAAAGCTTAATCGATTTCACTATAGAATGTTCCAATGTCCAATATATAAGCAAATTTCCAAGCGTCCCTTTCCCAACCTGTTCCATTTCCTATGTCTGCATAATAGATAAGTTTATATACGCACATATGTAAATAAGTACTCTATAGCGCGTAGTATACGGACCGATATATAGTTTAAAGCTATACGTATACATCGACTTGACAATACTAGCCTCCCTCATACCAGGATATTTTACTTTCTCTGGACGAGGCCCCTTAGGCGCGTTGAACGCCACCCGGCGAGGAGGCCTCACCCTCCCCCTGTCGGACCCACCTCGCGCATACTATACACCATACAGAGAGAACTAATTCTGCCAACCTCCATAAACTCATATGTGTATATAGACTTATTTAAATACGCAATTTGGAGCGAACCTCTACTTAAACAAGGAGGCACGTACGTACAAAGCTCAAATCAATTTAGCTTGGATTTTAGTCTGCGTGATTAAATCCAAATTGACTTACAATAATAACTTTGAACTGTTTACTTAGTTATGTTATATTATTATATGTAATTCTGGCGTTCGTTTATCAATATTATAGAATTTCACTACGTAAGTCTTCGTTACTTATCTTTTGCTGTGTTGTCAAAATTTAAGGAAGTAAAAGAAAAGATTCCTAAGCTGTAAAGAAAATAATAAAATATTGATACAATAGGTATTATAACAGTTTTAAAATCAACTACTTTAAAAAATCAATTAATATATATTTTGTTTGTGTCCTTTTGTGATTATTTTAGAATTATTTTCTCAAACTACCAGCGTAGTTAAGTAGTAAGTACTAGACGTAATAATATTAACTAGGTATCTAATAGGTACCTACTCTACTTTATATTCGTTTAAAGATTTTTTTCAGCAGTATTTACGTCCTTACGTCCTGAAGGCTTCGTAGGAATTCCATGAATATAGGTCAATGGGAAGTACAAATTCTTAATATCTGACAAGCATAATTTTGCGAGTGTAAGTAGGAACTAACTTTGTGTGAAACTAGTGGCTGCCCGCATTTATTTTGCATAGTCTATTATAACCATTTGCATATAACTTTCATTTCCTACCTTAAAATTTAGAACAAAAAATTCGAGACATTGCTTTTTTTGAATGGCGGAACTAAACGCCGTGCTTTGTTTAACCGAAGCGGGCGAATTTCAATAGATTTTTTAGTCCTCGAAAACTGCCTACCAACAACTCTTGAATCTTACTTGGTCTATTATTATACTTACTTCTTTGTCAGATGTTCCAGANATATGGTGTCGACTCTATTGCCCTATATTTTTATTTGTCAATAAAAACACCCATCATACTGACTAACTTTGCCCAGCCCGGTGACGCTGTCAAGACCAGTCCAGGTCAACAGCATTAAAGTCCATTTGAAAAAAAATGACTAACTTTTGCTAGGGTGGTTTTTTTATTATTCCTTATAATTTAGCTGGACTATTATAGTTCTTCGTGAGTTATTTTAGATCTTTAAATTTTATATGTTAATGGTAAAATACCTACGTTGAACATCTTTTACTATTACAATTTACAATATACATTTGTTGGGGCGCTGTGGTCCTACAACAGGTATGTCAGTCTTTAAAATTAAATATAAACTAAGTACTGGCCTAATAGCTATACAACAAAATAGTTTCATTAAAATCCGTCAAGTAGTTCCTAAGATGTGCTTGTACAAATAGAGTGTATAAACGTTGGTATCTATTTATTGTGACTTTTTCTTTCTCAAGTTGCCTCAGAAGCTTTACTTTTTCTGAGCTGTACATTGACTGTAGACCTGGATATTTGATACAAATTTCAGCTAGATGTCTCCACGCGATCTCGAAAAAATAAGACATACAGACGGACAACAATATGATCCTACAAGTATTTCATTTTTTTCTTTTGAGGTACACAACTCTAAAAATGTCATCTGCGTATAATATTTGAGAAAATGTATTATGACATACAGTTTCATAAAATTTATACCCAGGGTGGGTATATACTTGATTAAATATTTAGTATATAAAATTTTTTTATAAAGGAACGTATTTTATATTTTTTTGTTAGGCAGTGTAGGAACAGTCCCCTTTATCTGTTTACCGAAGAGACTCAAGGCACCGCGTGCTTGGTGGTAGAACTCAATGTTTAAATAAGCAGAACCAGACTCTTGATTACCGATAGAACTCACAACCATTGCTTTTAAAGTCAGGCGATATCCCACTGTGCCATGACAGCCTAAAAAAGGAGGTTCTATATTCGACAATTATGTTTGTTTTAAATGTGTCCGTCGGTTTTTCCGTCATTTTTGGAGTGCTTTTAAAAATATTTTTTTTTATTTGAAACCACCAAAATTAGGATCTGATGATGGAATCCCATGGAAATCGAGGAGATTCGAACTTTAAAGGCGCGTACTATGTGTTTCCTATATTTAGCAGATTTTTGCTTCTAGTAGGTGGTCACTATTTGATAACAACACTGACCTAATGATGATGACAAGAGACAGAACTCGTCAACGATTAGGAGTTAGGTGATATTTTTTTTAAATATCATGGGGACTTATAGAAGGCCAGTTGTGTACTATCAAGTTCCGGGTAAACTGATGGTTGTAGGTATTGAACTCACAACCTGTCGCATTTAGTCACACGCCTGTGACCCTGCGCCACGACTGGCCTCAATGCTTTATATATTTTAGAATAAATTTAATAATAAGTTTATGTTGTAGGTACATATAATAAATGTTTTCTATTAAAACATTTATATTCATATGATAAAATTTATATTAGAATAAAATTAAAAAAAACCATCACACCATATAAGGAAAATAAACATAGGAGGTTGCATAATAAAACACCATTGAGAGAAGAAAGATTTAATAAATAGATATAATATTAACTTTAATCTAAAACAGTATCAGAACTAGGTCAATATTAAATTATATATTAGGAGTTACAATTGACTACTAGTACACAGAATATTTTTATGACACCATACCATCTTATCGCATATACACAAATGTATATATAGCGATTACACAAAATTTAGACTGTGATAAAGTAGTAGTTTTCACAAATTATTAGAACTAGGGTGCTATTATTAAAGAGAAACGGTGTAGCCTACATTGAAACTTCAACAATCATAGAGATACATTAGGAAGCTGATAGTTAGTCATAATAATAAATATATGACGTCAAGAGCGTGTCGAAATGTAAGCATATTGATATGTTATGCACAACGTGTTCGTATTATGAATTATTTTTAAGAATATAAGAATACAAACTGTATTTCTATCGACATTATACTATACATAAAAAACCAACGCTGATTTTGGTCCAAGAATCTTTGTTTAAGAAGCTTTTGGAAAGCTAAAAGATGACTAAGATTTAAGTTTTGATTTAAGATTGAAGTGTAAAAGAAGATTTAATAATACTATACCACAAACAAGCATTTTTTTTTTGGTTTTACGTCAGCAAATCAACAAATATTATATATATCATAAAATATTATTTAAAAAATACATTATTAAAATTATTTTATCAAAAGTCTACTTGAATTGCGAAAATGCTATACAAAATAAATTTAACTTATGACACACTATAATTACTTTTCTTTGTAAACATTTTCTAGCTGATTTAGTAAAAAAATCATTTTATAACAATGTAATATTATGACAACTGGATTTATAGGGGGAGTATCTGCACAAGCCAGTTTTTTTATCAGCTAGGCACTAAACTCGTCCTGTTCTTGATCCTCACTATTGATTTCATAATCTAAAATTATTTCGAATATTTAAATTTATATATGGAATTATATCAAAAAAATAAAGGAAGACAATGTTTATGATGCTATACTATTTTTTTCTATATATTAAATTGTTGGAAATACTTTATATTTAGCTCTAATTAAGTCATAATGGATTTGACCGTGGTGGACTAGTTACGAGCGAGCCTTCGAGCACCTAGATAAAAGAACAGTGTCACTCACTCCCCCCATTATTAATAGCACCCTGAAAATATGGAGTTGTAATGTAAATCATAAGATCGTATTTTATCACTAAGTATGTAAGTTATTGATATTTATAAACAGTTATTACAGATTATATAAATATTATTTAATCTCAGAACATATATTTATGCACCATAGATTATAAGTGATTAATTGTTGAAGATAACAATAATAGTGAAGACTTTGAAGAGGCATTTAAGCTTAGGTATGTGGGAGAGCAAAATCCTTACTACGTTAAGGGTAAGAAGGCGAAGAAGGTATTATAGAATAAAATAGTACTAGAGATATAGTCAAATAAATAGCACGTATTCTATATACGAAACTATCATTAACATTTAAATATTATATAAATTAGAATAAATAATGAAAGTAGGTTGGATCAGTTTTGAAAGTAGCACCTTTTAGAGTTAGTAGGTGCCGTTCTCAATATATTTCATGGTTTTACTTCGTCTACTGCTTAAAATATATTGGAAGACAGTAAAGAAACCTATAGCAATATGAACGTCGATTCAAGTTTCATAATTATTAATTTAAAAGAAGTATTAAAAGTTAGCAATTCGCTGTAGTTGTTAGTGTTTTCAATGTCGAGCGCGGGCGGCAGTCCGCAGTTGACAGGGTTGTGCGACGTTGCCGTTCCGCCCCTACTTTCGAGCCGGTGGTGCCACGTCGGCATGTTATTTCTTTAACAATAGAACGTTGTAGGGCAGCTACTATAAAAAACAACAGGTAGTACTGTTTTTCTGCTGACGTCGTGAATAGAACACATTTATTACGCGAATTGTTTAGACGAAGTTTAATTTTGAGGACTCCGACGTTAAACACTTGTCGTTTAGAATTCACCAAATTAGGAAGTCGATTTATATGAAAAATAATTTTAAAAGATACATAGTTAGTAACAATATTGTAGGTAGTTAGAGATTATAGCATGTACAACATGTGAGAAGGTAGTACTTACACTTAAATATGCATATTGGAAGAAAATTTGTTCTACATCCATTTAAGTAATTCGCTAAATTTTGATAAAATTTTCACGAACATCTAACAATCGATAATACGTTGTTAAAATTACGTAATAAAATATTTTTCTCTTTTACATTACAACATTAATGTTTAAGATTTTTTTTATTATTGCAGAAGTTCCGGAGACATTAAACACTTAACACCACGCAAAGCTTAATATTAAGAATTATATAATACTTTGGAAGTAAAAGTTCGCTGTTTGTTGCAAAGATAGACGTCACTGTGGCTCAAACACCATACGTCCATACTCTTTTAAATTTTCGTATCTGTATTTGACATATGTAATTTAACAATTATAGTCTGTATCCTTTTGTACTACTCGAGTTCCTATCCTAACACAGAAGATAGTAAACGACATTTAGATCACGCAGAACAAATTCAATTTATTTAAGTTAACCTATATCGCGTCTAACTATACAAATTTTTTTATCACACCTGATATTACCATTCAAATTAACGACTCCAATACGCCCCCATTTTTTTAAACATCTTGGGTTACATTCTTAATTACATTACATTATTTGGAAATACACATCGTTTTACACATTTAGAACACAATTATTGTTTACATTATTTTAAAATATATAGAAGTCATCGAGTCATATCGCAATTAAGGTAGAAAATAACGAAACAGCGGAACTTTTAGAATCGCCCGACATGCCTAATATTGAACATTATAAACAAAATGGCCGCATCTATCCTTTAGATATGGGCGTATCTAGAGATATTTTCTGAGGGGTGGTTTTCTAGGCTGGACTTAACTTTGCACAGATTTGTTAAATTTAATCAGTTAAATGTTGATTTTTTTTAAATATTTTAGTAAAATTTCAGGAGTGGGCACGGACCATACAGGCCCCCTCCTACGGCCAAGCCTTTAGATAAGACCTACCAGGTAAGCTTATACCGTTATCGTATATTCAATAGCTGATGTCACCAGTATCAATATTATTGCTACATGTCATGTTCACATTCAATATAGTTAATTCGTACTCATATACATTTGTATAATGAAAATTGTAATTAATATTAAGTAACACAGCCCTAGATGTCAATAATTTAGAATTTTATAACATTGTGTTTTTAAATGGTGTTAGTATAATAGGTATAAATGTTTATATGTACTTAATATCTTACATATAATATAAAATTAGGTGACTATTTATTAAATAACCTTGTACTGTTCACAGATACAATCTGTTTATTCATATAAACAAAACGCTGTAATCCTAAATTGTTACAGGATTATTTAACCAACGGTCTTACAAAGTAGATATCTCATCTTGTCTGAACACGTTTGCAATAAAATTATAAACAATGTTTATACTGTTTTTTTTTTCTTTTGTATATTCAACGATTAATATAATAACGAATTAATATAATATTGCAAAAACTGTTGAACTGTCGTGCATTATATAACATTACAACGGTTACTCTATATGTATTTAAAAACTGATTATATTTACTTTAGAATATGATTCTATAAATCTTACTATAATATAAAATTGTGATTAATTTAATTTAACTAGTCTCATCTCATCGTCAGTTAAGACGCAATTAAAAATTTAGGTCATGTATGAAGGGGTCATGAATGACATAATATTATTCGTCGGCAACCCCTAAAACGCAACAAATAGTTGTATAACTACAAACCTTATATTATTTATTATATTTGTTAAAATTCCAAAAAAAAATATCATAGCAATGGCAGCCGAGTTACTCGATACGATATACATTTAAGCAATCATTCCTTAATGATCAGAATAAGATATAGTAACGTGAATAGGCTATATTTGCGGGAGAGAGATGCGCGTGTTGTATGTAGGCGCAATCGTTGAATAGAATATAGTTGAATTTTCAATTGTATAATTATTGATTTTATTTTTAAAATAATCCATACATTTTATACAATGGTATTTAAATTATTAACTTTATAAATGTCAAAAATTTAATAACGCAAAAGAAATTGCAACAGAAGCGTCCACAATGTAGCTGATATAGTACTATCGTATAAACTAATTTAAAATTAACTATATTATCATGTGATAAGACACATTATAGACCATTGGACACGTCACATTTGAAGGAGCTGTAAGTATAGTTTAGAATTCAATTAATGATACAAATAGAAAAATTGCATCAAGTGAAATAAGTACAACATACGACAGTTCCTTTAATGTGACATAATATTGTTTTTACAATTTAAACTTTTATAATAGTTTATGGTTGCATTATAACATCAATTCTCATAGCTAGAACGACTATCGATTACGATATTTAAAAATATTTAAAATAAAAATTGTAAAAGATTATAGGCATACATAAGTGTCAGTAACAAACAGACATTCCAACTATGCACAAGATGATAGTACTCGCTCCGATTAAATAACCAGTGTTGTACGTGGTTAAAATATATAATAAAATATAATTAATAAGAAGAAGCATTCTATTTTTACCTTTTAATGTTAGTACATTATTGTGCGAAAAGAGATATTGTGCATGAAACATAAATGTTTGCTAAAATAAAAATATTTTATACATTATTAAAATGAATAATTTATTATTAAAAGAAAATCACACAAAATACATTAATTTAAAGGTGCTGTGAGCAAAATTAATTAATACTGTTAATAAAATATTAATAAATAATAAGGGACAACCATTTGTTTATAATATACATATTAAATAAGATCCAAACAGATGTTATATTATAGAAAATGTTAAAAACTAAAAGCTGCACCAAGAACATATATTAAATTAGCGCGTTTCAATTAAATTAAATATAACTAGAAATAACACAATTCATATTTCGAATCAAATATATTAAAATTGAGTCGACAAGTAAAATGAAAAAAAAAAAAAAACAATACAGATATATTAGAAACAACATGTCTACATATTTGTGGGAGTATGCTTGTGATTATTATTGGAAGACTATTATAATTAAATATGGTAAGTTACTATATTATGAGAATACCAAACGCAACATGGACAAATACAAAAATAACACTGCTCCCTCACTATTTTTAATTTCGTTTCTTTAATGATTATAGAATAGTCACAAATCGATGATATGATTCTTCGTAAATGCTTATCGATAGTTGTATACAATTCTTTATCTATAACGGGTACTTAAATTTTTTATTATAAAAAAAAACTGGATTTAGAATTTATATTTCCTGTGTACGATAATACATACACAAATATATGAATATGCATATATTTGTTCTAACCTACATTATGGAAAATATTGTCTTAATTTCGTTAACTTATGGTGTGATAAGTTAGTTGTCTATTATTTACAATAATCCTGTGATCTATTTAGTACTTCGTTATTCGATTGCAAAGTGGATAAAGCGTTTTAATACTGCCATCGAGTCAGTTCATTTTATTTTGTCAAATAATGCTGAAATATATAATTTCAGTTCAAATATGATCGGGGAAGTGCATTGATTTATTGTATGTATTATGAAGCAGAATGATTGTCGACTCGAAATTTCAAAATTTAATCACTAATCGTAAATAATTTAATTTTAATCAATTATTAAATTAACATGTAAAATTGTATAATACTTATACTGACTCAAGACTATAATTAATCTTAAAGAATTTTCATTAAGAACTAAACCTTATAGTAAATAGCTATGTAAAATCAATATGCAATCAAAGTTATATAAGAATCCGTTGTTGCGTTCACATTATCAGCATTGTGCAAATAAATTCATTTCTTTTCCTCTTTAAAGTGTTTAAGTAAAAAAATTAAACATGTAAAAGAAAATTTCTTAAAACTTAATATTCAACCGTATTTTATAGATGGTTAACTTACTTAAAAAATAATGCACCGCCGTCTAGCGATTACGACGCGAATGAAAACGACACAATTTCGTTTTTATTAAATATAATTTAAACCAAATTTGGTCAAAATTTACATTTCACAGTATCCTTTTTGTAAGCTCACCGCGACAAACGCGTACAAACGCAATCTTTGGATAATACAAGCAAAGCGGAAAATCTTCCAAGTAGAATGCATCGACCTAATTAATAAAACATATTAAGGCCCTAAAGAATTTAATTATTTTATTTAGGTACTTCTACAAACTTGACCGTTCGCGCTAACTATTGTAGGTATAGCGTTGAATAACAAAAACACACAAAACTGTGTGCTAAACGATATAACAAACTAGTAATCTGCATCTATATGACAAACCTAGCTACAAATTTTTACTATAATATATTTTAAAATTTATACTTATAATTTAGAATACGTCTTTCGTCATACACAATATTCTTAAAATTATTATAGAACCATTACAGACTGAACCAGATCTTCTCAGATATTAAAAATATATCTAAATTTCATTCTAACTAAGGATTTTATACAGATACTATATTTTTTTTAATGAAAAATAAACAAATACTATATTGGCATTGGGGTTCTCATTGAGAAAATGTTGTATTGGAATTGGAAACAGAAGAAATAATAATAAGTGTAGAAGCTTTGGCGGTCGGGAACGAAATGATTTAACACAAGGTTCCCTTTGCCTACCCTTCTATATGCGGGATGCAGAGTGAAATTAAAAAAAACAGGGTAGGAGCTGTGAGGAACTTGTAAAGTCAAAATATTAATATAGTGGATATATTGTGTTAAGAATATTAAGAGTGCAAACTGCAGTGTTGTTTAAACTGGCTTCTTTTAACTGATTTATGTCTAAAGAATGGGTTCACTTATATCTACTTATACCATTCTATATTTGCCCGCACAGCCCCATGTTACAATCCACGTAATATTTAAACAAAAATATTTTTTTTAAAAGACTTTTCGATTATCTTATTGTTTATTTTTCCTCTGGTATCTGGTTGCATAAGACTGTTCACTATTTATAATATTACATCGATATATTGGTATTAACAAGCGATTTAGAAATAACGCAAAAGCGACAAGCTTCGAATTAAGCATTAATTCGTCATATAATATTCTCTCTTAAACTTATTAAGTCACTCGACTCTTTTTGGAAACTATGAACAACACCAAGAACTTAATTGGTGAGGTTCACAAATTTATTTCTTTGCTTTTGCGCCAATTCCAAATCACGTACATCACTTGAGATATGAATATTAAAGGATAGATAACACAAGAAAGGAAGTTTACAATCGGCTAAGCAACAGGACCACCATTAGAGATTCCTCGTGCATAACGCTTAACGGCGCGCACTAGCTCTTACAAGCATGATATAAGAGTGAAAGTATACTAAATGTCTATATAGAATTAGGGGATTCTTAAAAGATTGGTTTTTAATTAGTATCTGAGATATCACTGAGACTGTGGGTCACATTGGAGAAGTCGGACGATGGAGGGGTCGCTCTTGGCGCCTTCTATGAACTCCTCGAGGGACAGCTTGCCGTCCTTGTTCCTGTCCATTTGGCGGAAAATTTTATCGGTGCGTTTTTCCGGTGTCGACTCGTCTTCGGGCATTTTCATGACGGATCCCACCATTTTGTAGATGGCCTGCAATATGTGAAATATATAGATGGATAGATAAAATTCTTTATTGCATACATAAACTATACGTACAATAGAAAAAATATATACTATTAGATTTAATGTCTTAATGGTTTAAATAATTTGATGGCAAGAGGAAGAACGAACAAATTTATCCAATGACAAGACTTACAGTAACTATTTCTAGCATCTCCTGTCTGGAGATGTAACCGTTGCCATCTAAATCGTACATTGAGAAAGCCCATTTTAGTTTCTGCTCGAGCTTTCCGCGGGACGTGACACTCAAAGCGCATAGAAACTCTCGAAAATCTATTGTTCCATCACCATTTGCATCGAAAGTGCGAAACACGTGCTCTGCGAACTGTAAAAAAATGACAAATAAAAATATAGTAGTTTTTATAGTTCACGACTGGTTGTGGATTCGATCCCCACACGAGGAGACGAAATTATATTTAAATTTATATTTCCATTTCTTCGCTCTGGTGTCGAGGTAAAGCGCGGCGTTGAGTTCTGCCACTCAACACGCAATGCCTCCAGAATCCGGCAGAAAGTGGGGAACGGAGTGTTTTTACACTAGGTTCCCTCTGCCTACCCTGCTGAGTGCTGAATGCAGCGTAAAGCTGCTTTGATTTGATTTATATATTGTTTTTTCAAATACTTATTTTAGATGTACATAATAGTAAAGTTTCCAAATTTGCACTTGCTTTATTAAATATTTTGAAAATAAATATCTTTTTATTGCAATTTTTATTTTGTTTACTAAATCTTTTTTGTATGAATATACTTATATTCATAACAATGTTTATACATACCTTGCTAGCGTCTCCATATGGGAAGAAGTTACCATATATCTTTTTGAACTCTTCCACTGACAAGTGACCACTAGGACAATCTTTAAGGAAACCCTTGTACCACTCTTGAATTTCTGCATCTGTAATTCACAAATTACTTTTGTTATTAAAAAATGGAAAAATTCTACCATTTCTTTAAATTACATTTTATAACATTAAATTTGTTGTGAAATTTTTAAAACTCCAGATCTGACATAATATTATGTCATGATTTAATTTTACCTGAAAACTCCGTGTTCTGCTTCAGGTCCTCTAAGACCTCTGGTTTTAGTTTGCTATTTTGTTTACCCATCTTTATTTTTATAATCGCTTTGTAGAACGTGTCAATGAGTTGCGCAGCCTTGTTTACTCCTTAGTTAATCAATTTAGCGCCTAAAAAAATATTTAATTTTTTTTTAATATAATATACAGCAAAGTGTAAAAAAAATATTTACCTGTCACGATGATAATACTTTACATTATACTTACAATACTCTTGAGGCAACAAACAGGTACAAAAATATATTTATAAGTATATATACATATTCATATTTAACATATAATTATATTTGATAAGAAAATCAGTACTGAACTTTACTTGTTTTTCATACCTAAATTATAAATTCTCTTTAAAAGTCATTCCGAAATAAAAATAAAATACTAAATAAATAGGTGAATTTCGTAAATAACGAGACAAGTTAAGAACTATTTTTTTTTTGTAATTTGTATATTATACATGAATAGGCAAAACGTGAATCATTAAAAACATGTATTCTTAGAAATACAACAGAGACATCATAGGGACAGTGGCTAATCTCCATCTATAAGTGCCTATGCATTACGCTAACGACGCTGGTACGACACGGTTGTTTCTAAGATATACCGCAAATTTGATACGTTTGTAAATAAGTGCAAGTTATATGCACGGTAAATATTTAAAAACCTTATTCAGACTTGGGAAATTCATGAAAATAATAATAATAATAATACTGAGCGCCTACATATTATGTCAAGATATTTCTTTCACACCTTAACCTACGTCATATTGCATAAATTAATTCAACTTAACAGTAAAAAACAAAACTAAATTATTGAATAATCTCTTGATTTGCTGTTTTTTATTAAATGTTACCTAATAAAATGGCTTAAACAATGAAGATATATAAAAAATGTGATATTAATTTATTAAAAAATACTACTAAAAATAAGTGTAGATACAGCTGCAGATATTGTAAGAACGTAAAGCGTCACAAGTTACGGAATTAATTACTTTGTTTTTTTTTCATAAAAATCTAAAAAATCTTTCTAAAGCCTTTCAAAAGTCATTTCATTAGGTGACGATAATCAATTATAGTTTATTTCATGAATACAATCATTTGTGCTGCATTAAATACTGTTTTTGTGTAGTACTTTTGAAACAAAGTATTAATAATCTGTGTTGCTATAAAATATTTGTCTTATTTTTTGATTGTTTTGGTTTGAAGTGTAAGAAAATACTAAGACTAAATAGTATTGAATGCAACTACGTACGTACATATAATGATAACTGTAGACATATATGCTATGACACAAACTACGAGAATTATAAGATTATAAATTGCGCTTAAAGCTTTGTAAAAAAATTAGATGACTACATAAGAGAGTATCACAATATTTTGTATTTAATTTGGAAAAACACAATAAAAATTTAAAAAAGAATGAACCAATCGGTTATTTGATGGGTTTTAGATATGTTATTTGGCTCTATCATATACTAAACATAACACTTATATAACTTAAAATCTATAACAAAAACAACATGATAAGTTCTTTGATTTTCACGATTATTACACATTTTAAATGAAACTATTTTAACGGGATTAATCGCGTATATTAAACGGTAGGTCTACCCGTGACCACGGACTACTGCAAAGTGTTCGAAACATCGGGTTTCCAAAAATGTATAAAAATACAAAATATACGCGATTAATCCGGTTAAAATAGTTTCATTTAAAAACAACATGATACTTAATTACAATAAATAATCCTAAGCGTTATATAAAAAGAAATGTGTAATTTAATGCGTTGAATAGTTTCTTATACGGAAGAACTAATTGAAGACCACAGATTATAAAATTGACAGTAGGTATATTATTATTTATCTATATATTGACTGTATTTATGAATAATACTTATAATTATTTAAAAAAATCTTCATATGAAAACAGCACAATGTTTTCTTTTTAAAATATTTGAAATTAAAATAGTAACTGTGTGACATAACTATGTATCATTTCTCTTTTATTTAATAATTTAGAAATATTACCGTCTATATGTAAAGGTGACACGATAGTGATATGAATACATAATAAGCTTAGTAAACTTTACAAGCATATTAGGAATAAACATTTCAATTGAGCCACAAGTATAATTATTTTAAGTATTGCTTGTATCATAGAAATCGAATTCGAAACGTGCATTAGCATTTATAAAAGTGACCTACTAATACAATTTTAAATGGATGAATTTTAAAAATTACTAGAAACAACTGACACGTAGGCCTGGGTCGCGTTGATGAGATTGAATATTTATTAAATAAAAAATTACAATAGAAATGCAAATATTAAAATGTCTAGGATAAATCTTTTTTTACGAAGGTATGTCCATACATTGTATTATATAAAATATGTTATCGCCATTCAAAATAACTTAGCCGGAATACCTAACCGACGGATGTTTAAAATGACGTATCAAATGTTGACATTATCATAATAATTTAAAAAATATTTTAATCTATGAAGGAAAATCAACATATAATTCGAGAATTACGTAGTATATTTATTTAAATAAAAAATTTATAACATTAAACTTATGTACGTAATAAATTATGGAATGTAAAATTAAATTAAGTTAGTTTTATAATTCTTTTAGTTCACAGTGCACTCTTTCTTGTTAGGATACAAGTGTTAATTAAATATCAATAATGTAATTAATATAAAATATGATTTTATAATATTTAAGTTTGTTAAAAAATTATGGATGATGTAGAGTTTACTAGCACCGTAACCTGTTTATAATTTCTTCGTGTATGCATATGAAGTTTAATGGTTAGTGTCTATATTTATAAAAATATAATGCAATGCATTTATTTATATGCTTTCGATTTTACAATAATATCTTAAAAAATTGAGATGCACTGAAAACTAAAAAGAAACAAAATCATATACTCATTCATAAACGGTCCGCGACCCGTCGCTTTAAGGCCAACTAAAAAATAATAAGGTATTAGGTACAGCATTTTTTTAATTATACTAACATCTAATAAATATACAATC
Organism: Heliconius hermathena; assembly: GCA_013403705.1. NCBI lineage: Eukaryota > Metazoa > Arthropoda > Insecta > Lepidoptera > Nymphalidae > Heliconius > Heliconius hermathena. Next base: position 198,462 of record JAAIXJ010000284.1, read on the forward strand.
TAAACGATAAAGGACTAGGACATACTAAAATTGTAGATTCCTTAACTACTCTTTTGGAAGGAGATTTGTGCATGATTTGGCGAAATTCGTACTTGGAAGATATAATAAAAATTATCTTAACTAATAAAAGCTTGGGAGAAAGCTGATGATGGAATAAAATGTGAGTAAAAATCTATTTTTACCAAGAACTAGAAGGCACAGTGTTAGGGGAATGTAAAACATGAAAAAACAAATGTTCAAAAGGCGACATAATCACTACGTAGATTTTTTTTAAGCTCAAGTCCGTTAAGTAGATAAGAAGTTAATGAAGCTAAACAATAAAAGGGATCAGCTAACACTAGTCAGTTTAGAACTGATCGAAGGAGATGAAATTCCCTGTCTACATGATCAAGAACGAATGTACACAGAATATGAACGATTTACAACACCGATGTTCGACATTAGATCGATAAATACTTATTCGAATATAATGCATATAATAAAACTTACATATAATATGACTCAACTTCCACAGAAGTGATCAGATTGCCGTGCGTCAATGTGTTTACGTTTGCTTATGCGCGTACATATAGATATTGCGTTTATAAATCTATCAATCTGACCTATTCTGTTCGCCCGCCACTAGACTAATTGTTGACTTAATAATTTAATAAGATTGACTTTGTTTATATTTGTGCAGTACATTAGATACCCATTGATAGATTTAATATTGAATATAGTATTTAATTAAGAGTATTGGCCTAATAGGTGTATGGTACGGTTACAATGTATATGTTACGCTAAGACTGAAAAACTTAAATGAGCGAAAGTACATGAGCGATAAGATTTTAGAGTGAATAGGTCACAATCTATTGGTCTGTGTAAAATCTTCACATTGTGTCCGTGTAGTGGATGTAAAACTAAAATAAAATTCTTGTTATATCACTTATGAATTCCCACAAAGCGTTGTAGTTTGCATAGGACCAAATAGCGAAATTCCTAGTTTATCATGTTATACGACTAAAACTCAACGTCACTCAGATATCAATAATATATCTAAAATCCAAATTACATTGAAACTAATGAAATTCAAAAACTCATTCATTGAGTAAAAGAATGTATTGAAACTTAAAAGATATTATACCAGAAGAATTTAATAAATCATTTCTTATTTTTATAACTGCTCACAAACTCACTCAGAGTTTCAAGTTAGTGGTTATTTTTATGGAAAACTGCGCAAAAAGGTTGTATATTTATGGAATACTGTCGCAATTTATGACGACCACAGAAAAAAAACGTTACTTAATAAATGCATTAAAGTAAAGACATAGTCAGTCTCGTGTCTGTTTAGACAATAAAAAAATTTCCTTATATACCAAAAATTTTAGAAACTGGTGGGATTCACATAATATAATTCACTGTGCGTTATAATCTAATGCGGTCCCATGCGTGTCACGGCCTCTCCTCAATATCCATACAACATGACAACCATGACATGAATATCGCTATGTGGTCTTTCCGATTGCCACAAAGCGACGTGATCGTTTTTCCAAAAGCTACAACACAAAATTTACGATGCGAGTGTCTAATTTAGAGTTCTGTTCTGTTCTATTCTGTTTAATCATAAGGGTTATGTTTCACGACGTGAATGTTTAACAGTGACCAAAACACCTAAGTTTTTAATTTCGCTCGATAAGCTTTTTAGTCTGTGAACGTAAAATACACATATACGGTAGCAGACAGAATAACCCGACAGGAAATAATTGTACATTTCAATGAAATTAAATAAAGATTCATACAACATTTCACTTACAGTAAATGCGAAATAAGATGTTTATGTTGTATAGTATAGATAAATTGACGTAAATAATACTATTGGCTTATGATAAACATGTATCGATCGTGCCGATTTTAGAATAGAGATTTAGGTTGATTGAAAGCAAAGACCGCAGATTAAAGGTATACAGCAGACATTGAAGCTGAATTTGGTTAGTGACATTGTGAGAACTTATGTTTGAGTTTCATATTTAGATCATTCCGCAACCTGCTGCCATTCATAAAAGTAAAACAGAAAGGTTTCTATCTGATCTATTTAAGTCTCGCAATCTTTTGCATTTGTTGCATTATGTCGTATAATATGTGCAACGAGCAATTATACCTATACTAAGAAATAATTTGTGCGTCAATTTTTAATAAATACATGAAAATAATGTATTATTGCTGTCGGGTTATCTTTAGGTGTAACAGAATATATTCGGGCATGGGGAAAAATAGCCATCTTAAGGTGCCAGCATTTTGGATAGCTCCTCATCCTGAAGGCAACCCTTAAGGAACTCTTCTTGTGTAAGCTGGCCATCGTTGTTCTCATCCATCTTCGCAAAGATATTTTTAGCGCGTTCTTCGGCTGAATCGGCTGGCCTATTACTCGAGCAAGCACCGAGCATATCATAGATTGCCTATAATAAAACATTCAAATTTAGGTCAATAACTAAAACACTGTTGCAGAGATATTGACAAAATTAAAAAAAGATCTGCTCACTTGGACTATTTTAGTCATCTCCTGAATATCTATGACCCCATTTCCATCAACGTCATACATACGAAAAGCCCATTTTAGCTTTTCTTCAGGTGTACCACTAGAGGTCACATGGATTGCTTGAAGGAATTCCTAAAACAAAAGTATTAAAAATTTCGAGATGTCAGAGTCACCTCAACGTAAAATAAACAAGAATGATCCTCTTGTTTCGTAAACGTTCCTCAATAACCTACATCTATAAATGACAATAATAATGAAAATTGAGCTCATCTCGCATAATTGCACATAAAATATTTATTCAAACAATTCGCAACAGCTTGCTTATATAGAGTTACTTACAAACACAGCAATACAATATTTTACATAGTATTCCTTCGCATACATGGCATCGTATTAATTCACAACAAGCGCATAGTTGTTACCTTAAAATCTATATATCCATTCTTGTCCATATCAAATGTTCGGAACACGTGATCACAGAATTCCACTGCATTACCAGATGGGAAAAACATCTTGTACATATCGACAAATTTAGCCGGGGTCAGCCTTCCGTTAGGACAATCTTGCTGCAAACGTAAAATATAATAATAAATATTTCAATTCAATTTAAAATAGTATTCAGGTTTTCCTATCCTTAGCCAATTTTACCTTGAAGCCTTTATACCACTCTTTGATGGTAGTCTCGTCATAAGACGTATGCGTTTTGAGGAAGTCCATGTCCTCCTTAGTGAGTTTATCTTTACTGACAAAGCAACCCATTTTGCTTTCTGTAACAATAGAAAAACTACTTAAATCAAAAAAAATATGTAAAAATATATATATTATTCAATATATAATTATATTTCAATTGAATTTATGTATATAATATATATATATATATATATATATATATATATATATATATATATATAGTGTGTATATATATATATTATAAGATAATAAATAGATCTAAAAAGTAGTGTAATCATTTTTATTTCGAAAACTATGCCTTTGAATACTAGTTAGCGTAGAATCAGATGAATAAACAAAAGCGCCTGTCACGTATAGGCGTCACTCCCTATAGAACTAAAAGCGTAAGTATACAATTAAATGTAAATGACATAAATACATTTTTCTTTCTAAGATATTGTTAAAAGAATGTATATAATAAGTAACAAAATGTTTGAGTTTGTCTTTTCTTAAAAATTGAAGCAATTGTATTAATTATATAAATCGCTCTATACATATAATAAGTTCCATTCATTATTTCTCAATAAAAACGCTAACGTAAAATGAGGCAAGAAACCGTAAAATCATAAGATTTAATTGAATTTTTTTCTAGGGATTGCCCTACATTTATTTAAATAGGTAACAATTTACCTACCTACTAACGAAAATATACCTACTAACGAAAATATAGAACAATCCCTAGGGTGGATCTTTGATAGCTACTTCTCACCTCATTTATTACGTAAATAGTCTTTCTATTTATAAGCATATTATAAACGAAAACATTCAAGACCCTGCAGCAACTTTTGGAGCTTAGGGCGTAGAAATGTCACGGACGTCGTTCAATAGTCGAAGTTGCTAGATAAACCAGCCAAAAAGCGAATTTTTCGTGATAGGTCAACTGATAACAATCTATTTTTTTTTCTTTTTTTAATAATATAACAATAAAAATAAAAAATAATAAATAAATCAGCTTCACGCTGTATCCCGCACACAGCAGGGTAGGCAGAGAAGCAGGAACCTAGTGTTAAGACACTCCGTTCCCACAATAACAATAATATAATATTTTATTATTAAATTTAAAAACATATTCATTAAAATAAATAAAAATATAACATCATAAGAGAAAATGCGCCGAAAAATTGTATAATTCTATCAATTTAATTCAATTATTATGAATGAACTATAATTATTTTGTATACTATAAGATGATTTAAAGTTACAATTTCTTCGATAAATTAATTCTGGTTCTACTTTTGGTGATCACTAACAAAATTCCAAAGCTCAGCTTGCGCCTACAAACTACAGCAAGTTAATATCGTAATTGGAAAAGAGAAACATAAAACAAGTCTATTCAATACTATCTTCGAAGGTGCTTAAGAAGACAAATGAACTAAAATTAACATAGTAAAGTAGAATTAAAGTTTAACTAAGTATGGAAACACTTTTTTCTTCCTCGATGCATATAAGTAGGTAATATTGTTTTACTAGTATGCATTGAACATAAGTTTCTTATTGTTCAATCCTTAGTAGTGAAACATATAAATTCAGTTTATCTGAAACATTGAGAACTGGAATCGTTATTTTTTTTGTACCTAAACTATTTTCTCTATCGCTGATTGTTTGTTAGTTATTAGCTTAATAAGAAGAAATTTGAAATTCGGTCAGGCGTTAGCATTTTTAATGTCTTCTTTTATGATATGGTTCGGCGGAAAGTGGGCAACAGAGTGTCTTAAGTCTTAACACTAGATTACCTCGCTTACCCTGCTGTATGCAGGATTGAGCATGAAGCTAAAAAGTATTCATTGTATATTTTTAACATCGACTAACAAAATAAAATCAAAAAACCTAGGAATATGGATATAAATAATATTTACTACATATAATAGTATAATGCCAAGTATACAGCATGTAAATAGTCATATCTCAATTATGGAACTAGCACGATAGAAAATAATGCGTTTGAAGTATCGAAGCTGTCAATATTATATACGCTTCAAGGTACTAAGGAGGAAATTCGATAAAGTTACGTCCGACTATGTCGGCCTTCCCCATTATAGCTCAATCGTATTACGTCCTTAACACGAGAGTGAAAATATATTTATGTTAAAATAGGTAAAAATTCTACAACGTTTGTTCCACTTTCTCGCAAGATGTACTGAACCGGTTTAGATGAAACTTTATTACTAGTGATATAGCTTATACATCAGAACAATAAGGCTATAATTTATATAGATTTAGTATAATTTGGTTATAATATTATATAACAATAAGATTTAGCGGACAGAGTTGCGTTTGGGTTGGGCGTTTTGAGTGTGCTAGTAAGTACATAAATATTAATAATTCCATTTATAATTTTTCGATTTTCTTATCATTGCAATAAAAAAATAATAATTTGTACGTTTCAGTTTTTATTTAAGTTTGTACCTATAGCATTCATTCAGAAATCGTTTTTTTTATTTTATTACTTTTTACCTCAATATACTGAAATAGGTATTGATTTTACATCAAAATTAAGACGGCTCTTACAACTACTTACAATTTTACAAGACAGATGAAAAAAATATAGTTGTGAAATGTACTCGTAAAACCGTTGCCTTTTTAGAAAAGAAATCTGTTAAAAGTGAAGTTACCATTAAATGTTACAGGGGTTGAGATTTACATTTAATTGACCGAAGAATGGGTCCTAACGGTTAGTTCTTATATGTATATTGTAAAGAATTTTTGATTTGTATGTATAATATGTATCTAACATAGAACAGTTCCAATGGTGTAGTTGTTCAGAATTATTTTTGTTTTCTCTTTCAAATAATATTCTTTTTATATTTTACATTTTTAAGTTAGAATTCATTATACCTGATATTAGAATATTATAGACCGAACTACGATTAAGAGTAGCGAAAAACGAAACTATATGAGTAAATAACTTAATGTACCTATAACTAATATATAAATTTTGATCATTGTGACGTCTGTAGTAATACTCGCAACGTTAAGACATATCGATCGATAAAAATAGTAGTTTAATAGTTTCCTAATACTTTTATATTACAAGAATTCCCCTATAATGATTTATTTCTATTTTTGAAATAATGTTAAGAGATTATTTTATATTTGGAAGTGTGACTCAGAAATGATACTTAATAAAATAATAACCTAAAACTCATCTCTGACTTTCTTATTAAATTACATAACTATATTTTTTTGGTAGAAAACGTAACTACCAATACTTTTTCGGAAGAAAGATGTAGGTGTTGAGAATTTATGTTGCTGATATATGCTGATATATAGTTTAAACATTACAGCTAAAACAACAAGCAAGTACCATATTATATTAATAAATAACTGTATGAATAATATAAATTTATACAATTAGATCACTATCAATATGCGTGAAATTATAAATTTACTATATGATAACTTCTTACTGGAATTTATTCATTAAAATCAGCTTCACGCTGTATCCCGCACACAGCAGGGTAGGCAGAGGGAACCTAGAGTTAAGACACACCGTTCACCACTTTCTGCCGAATTCTAGAGGCATTGCGTGTTGAGTGGCAGAACTCAACGCCGCGTTTTGCCTCGACACCAGAGCGAAGAAATGGAAATATAAATTTAGGTAAATATTTCATCTCCTCGAGTGGAGATTGAACCCACAACCAATCGGTTTTACAGTCACACTTTGTGCCGCTGCGCCACGACTGGCCTCGTATTTATTCTTTATTGGAATATTTTTACGTTTACGACGTACCAACATAATGTAAAGCCACAGAACGGGAACCATAAACCGTTTATTTATAAATGTTACTTTCGGCGCTACCGTTTCAATTACTTAGATGACTAGTCTATATACTTATAATAAAATCATAACGGATCGGTGTCTGTACATAGAAGATATTTAAGGAAAAATCTTATTGGAGGCCTTTATTAATGTAATAGAACACAAAATAATTATATTTAAAATTTTTGTGTTTGTCTGTGCGTTTGTTCACACTAATCTCTGAAACGGCTTAACCGATTTCAGTATTAAAATCTGGCAGGCTTCCTTTAACATTTAGTTTGTTTTATTACAATAACTTCACAAATAAAAAAGTTGTCAATATGTCAAATTTTGTTACATAAAACAATTTTTAACAAAACAAACCGACTTCCACCGTATCCCATAATCAAAACTTAACCAAACTCTCATCAAGCTACCCTTGATCTTTTCCAATAATAAAAGAATCATCGAAATCGGTTAGCGTAATCTTCATCCATTTTTCGCGCACATACCTAAGGCTAATTTATGACGTATTTGATTTTCTCATTGATAACATTGTCAGAAATGGAATAAATTAAAATGGGACCACACGGGAAGAACCAGCTTTTAAACAAAAAAAGAATCATCAAAATCAATTCACCCAGTCAAAAGTTCTGAGGCAACAAGCAAAAAAAAATACAGTGGAATTGATAACATCCTCCATAGAGAAGCCGGTTGAAAATAAGTATTTTGTTGCATTGTCTGAAACGTTAGCTATCAATGTATGGATTTTGTCTTAAAAATATAATTAGCTCACGAAAGAAATTCATATGAGAAAATAAATAGTTGTATAGTCCAAGTGGGCGAATCCAAGCCGGAGCTTGGCTTCGCCCGCTTGGACTACCTTGCCACTACTTTAAATAGAGTTGCGTAAAATAAAAGAGTTTAGCATGATATTAAAGACAGATCTATGAATAAAATAAAAGGAAACACAGTGAACAGTGCGCCAAGGCAAGCATGCTTAGCATATTCAATAAAAAAGTTTGTATCTGATGGCAAGGTAAAACAAAATAAATATCTAAAGAAGGAGAAATTTTCTTTTTTTCGCTTTGGTACCCAGGTAAAACTGCGGCGTTCAGTTCCGCTACGAAACCCGAAACGTCTCGAAAATTCAGCCGAAAATTCACTAATACTAGATTCTTGAAATCAACCGCTAACAAGTGTCTATAAACACATCTACTCTAATCAAATTAATTGTGATAGATTGTATGTATTCTAATACTGATGTCGGTAACCCATATCCGAAGGAACGTATAATTAATGCGGCTGCTGTCGCGACAGAGGCGGCACCGCAATGACGACAGTGTATGCCTATTGTATAAAATTTAATATGTTTACTTGTTTTGTGTCTTAGAAACAGGGTTATTCTACTATGCAGTACGTTTAGTATACATAAAATCGTTAAGCTAATTCATAAGTAAATAAAAAATCCGCTTCACGCTGTACCCTGCGCACAACAGGGTGAGCAGAGGGAACCTAATGTGAAGACAGTCAATTGCATGTTTGTGTTTGATGCCAGAGCGAAGAAGTGTAAATATTAATAAATAACAATTCATTTCCTCGATAGGGGTCGAATACACAACCGTAGCGTTCCAGTCACACCCTTGTGCCCCTGGGCCCTGACGGCGTCCTAATTCTCAAATAACAAAATTATACTAAGATATATGCTCAGGAGCTAATCTATTAGATTCAAGTTAGGATTACAAAAAGGATGAAAAGATTTTATTGAAAGTTGATACACGTACTAACAATTGTGTTGGCGGCCATTATTTGTGATTGGAGGTCACATGTGTCGACAAATGCCACTCACGTATGGCACCACGACTTACTCTTGATAGAAATTCGAGAGCTACAACAATTATTGCAATTAAAAAGTATTTCATTTGACAAAATGTTATTGGGATCACAGGTTAAAATAAAAGCTTTATTTATCAAGTTAATCTTTAGTTCATACAATGTCTATTTTTTATATGAATCTTTTAATATCATCTTAATTCAAAAAATTAAATCATCACGAATCCCGCACGCCGCAGGGTAGGCAGAGGGAATCTAGTGTTCAGACACTCTGTTACCCACTTTCTGCCGAATTCTGGAGGCATTGCGTGTTGAGTGGCAGAACTCAACGCCGCGCTTAGCCTCGACACCAGAGCGAAGAAATGGAAATATAAATTTAAGTAAATATTTCATCTCCTCGAGTGGGGATCGAACCCACAACCAGTCGGTTTTAGAGTCATACTTCGTGGCGCTGCGCTATGACTGGCCTCAATAATCTTAATATAATTTATATATTTTTAGTCAAAGAGTATTTTTCTAATGACATTAAATTCAAATAGATAATATCTATTATTTCACATATTTAACACAATAAAGATGGTAGACCACCGAGATTTAGTCTTTGATTATATATAGTTTATGTTTGTTTGTATAGAAACATATTTTACGGATTATATAAAACTGTTTACGTTTTGCATTGATTAATAGAAACATCAATAATGGCCGTACGCCGTTTATTTTAACTGCTACGTAATAAACGGGGTTAGAAAAATGTTTCATCGCAGTTTTGGTACGCAAGGGAGTTAGTTACTCTTTACTGTAAAGTTTTTAGTTTGTCAAATTCTTAGAAATAACACAAAAAAATATTGTCATACAATTTTATATATATTATTTAATTATGTCAATTTTCCATATTAATTAGCTTTAAATCTCGACTTTCAAGAATTTAAGATGTGAAACTTTCATTTTGCTTTCCAATATCTTTTGGTTAAAACGATTCCAAATAGGTATGTTTAACCAGGCAAAAAAAACTAATTTGGTACAATTTAATATATACATTAAAGACTACAAAAATGCATTTTATGATGAAATATACGTAATTAGTATTATGAATTACTTTAGATGTAATAACTAGGTAATAACTGAAATAACATATCAAAACATGTGTTTTTGGTCATCCTGGTTATAATTAATAAAAAATAAAAACCTAGGGGAAAGGTGTACGAGAAACGTACACCTTTCCCCTAGTTTTGAAAAAAATCGAAAAAAAATATCAGAAATTGAAACAATAATATAAGCATTATATAGGTATAGATATAACCCATAGAAACTTATAATTATAAGTATGAAATAAGTTTGAATTAATAAAAAAATATGTTATATAAAAATTAGTAGGTAAAGGAAAATGTCTGGTCTGGATGATGAAAAATAAAAAATCCTTTGGGATTTAGTACTATTTCACCTACGTATCCATCATGGCAATCCAATGAGGAGCTGATTCTAAAATTAAGCAAGGCTTTTATGTAGATTTCTTTCTTCTTTCACAAAGTTTATGGGTGGTTTGTTAGTTGTTTTACCTATTTCTCACTGCTCTTGCTAGTGAAAGACCAACATTTCTACTAACTAACAGTATATACACCACTGTCTCCCTAAGGGTGGAGTAAAATTTGTCGGTCTTACAAAATTACTCGCTAAGGTAAACAAGTCTCGTATAATTAGCATAAACTTAGCGTAAAGCATAAACTTTAATATAGTTATAAAATTAGGTGTCCATCACGCTAAAATACTCCTAATCTATTAATTCATCTGATGTTGAATTATTGATATAAGCCAGTGTTTACTTTAATAAAAAAATCTCATTTGGCTTTAATGACATTTGATAAAGCGCTTAAAAACAGTAAAGCGATTTTAAATATTTTGTATTAGGACCTTGAATAAGTTCTCGTTTTTTGAAAGATGGCGTTGCGGCACTCTGTGCATGGAATTTCGTACGGTAACGAATCACCAAAGTAGTACTATATGTAACCTCAAATTATAGTAGAATAGTGTTTACTACAGTGTCAACTACATATTTATTTTCCCTTTGTGAAAATGTGTACTTTTGTGCCAAATAAAGTGTTTTTGCGGGGAATTTTATTGCACTGCTTTATTCAGAAAAAATCTGCAGCAGAAGCACACAGAATTCTCGTTGAGACAATGCTTTGTCGAATACAACGTGCAGAGACTGGTTTAGGCGCTTCAAAAGTAATGATTTTGACCTTGAAGACAAAGAGCGTTCTGGAGCACCGACAAAATTTGAAGACAGAATTGGAGGCATTGCTTGAAGAAGATCCATGTCAGACGTTAGTAGAGCTCGGGAAAACGTTACAAGTAGATGCGTCAACAGTTTCAAAACGTTTAAAAGCGTTAGGAATGATCCAAAAGCAAGGGCATTGGGTGCCGTATGAGTTGAAGCCGAGAGACGTAGAACGACGTTTTCTCATGTGTGAATTGTTGCTTCAACGGCAAAAGAGAAAAGGTTTTCTGCACCGTATCGTCACTGGGGATGAAAAGTGGATTCACTACGACAATCCAAAGCGAAAAAAATCGTGGGGCATGCCGGGTCACGCATCAACATCGTCGCCAAAACCAAATATCCATGGTTCTAAGCTTCTTCTCTGCATTTGGTGGGATCAGCAGGGCGTAATTTATTATGAGCTGCTTAAACCTAATGAAACTATCACGGGAGCTCGCTATCGACTTCAGTTGATGCGTTTGAGTCGCGCTCTGAAAGAAAAGCGGCCACTATACGAGCAGAGACACGACAAAGTGATTTTATTACATGATAATGCTCGGCCACATGTGGCAAAACCAGTCAAAACTTACCTGGAAACACTTCAATGGGAAGTTCTACCCCACCCGCCGTATTCACCGGACATAGCCCCCTCCGATTACCACTTGTTTCGGTCGATGGCGCACGGTTTAAGCGAGCAGCGCTTCCATTCTTTTGAAGAAGCCGAAAAATGGCTTGATTCCTGGATTGCCTCGAAAGATGAGTCGTTTTTCCGACAGGGGATTCAATTGCTACCAGAGAGATGGGAGAAAGTGGTCTCTAATGATGGACAATACTTTGAGTAATGTCATTGTAAGCATTATATTTTAAATTAATTTTTTTAAACAAAAAAACAGCGAGAACTTATTCCTAATATGTCCCAACCTAACAGATGTAAATCAAAAAAAATAATTCACATCCGCCCTGAACTGTATAATACATAAATTGACAAACAGATAGACTTGAATTTAAAAACTCATAGGTAGATGTGAATAAAAAGTAATATTATATATTTTATTCTTCAAAATATTTTACCGTAAAAATATTTAATGTACCGGAGTGTCTTAACACTAGGTTCGCTCTGCCTACCCTGTAGTGTGCGGGATACAGCGTGAAGTTGATTGATATATACATTTAAAACAAATACTCTGATACTTCCATTTAACATATTGTACAAAGCCGCTTCTATTACTCGAACCACAGATAATTGCATCTACAAGGCGTGTGACACCGATACGATTAGAACCTATTCGTAAACTGCAATGTTAAGCATGTTAAGCAATCCAATTTTGCCTCCCGAGCCCGTGCAGTTGAATGTCACGGGCTACATGGCTATTAATAAAGGTTACTTGCTAAACGTCAATTTATCACATCAAATCTAAGTATTCCTTACTATTTTTCATATCGATATAGGTTTACATTTATCACTTGATCTGTTTCTGAGACTCGTGTGAACAAACGCATAGACAAACAGACAATTTTATTAAAAAATATTATTTTTGATTCTATTACGTTATTAAATGTTACCAATCATACATATCTTCCTTGAACGGACACCTATCCGTAACGATTTATTGTAAGTATAGATAATATTACGGTCATTCATAAGTTTGACAGATACGAGCGATATTTTACGCTGTCTTAAAATTTAAGGTACATCGCAAAAGTGTTTTTTGTTTTATTAGTGCTCTCACAATACTTCTCATATAAGCCTTTTAAAATACATCAGTATGGATGGAAATCTGAATTCTGTAATCTGTCAAAGTTACCCCTCATCGAATGGGTGACTTTGACACACAAAGAACCATTCATGAAAAGGTAATCATCATTATTCTTCTTATTAATATAAGTACTAGAGTTTCATAAAATTAAATTAAATTAAATTAGCTTCACGCTGTATCCCGCACACAGCAGAGTAGGCAGAGGGAACCTAGTGTAAAGACACTCCTTTCCCCACTTTCTGCCGAATTTTGGAGGCATTGCGTGTTGAGTACTAGAGTTTCATCTTTTTATTAAATAATGATGGATTAAACATTCATTCCGCAGTTTTGTCTTACACTACAAAAAAAAATGGAGAATCAGTCTAGAGTGTTTGGTATTTGTATACTATATTTTTAAACATATTCAAAAATACTTAAATACGTTCAATAGACAACTTTTAGACAAATTAAAAAGAAAACTTTGTTTTTTTTCCTTGTGCTGAATCCTAATTTTTTATTCGTTTTTAAAATAAACATTTATTTATTATAAAAAACGTATGAAATATAAAAAGTCTATAGTATTGTATCACACGGAAAAATTATCGAAACAAGTTCGGGGTCCCACTGTCATTTGGGTAATGAATCAAAGTAACCCAGCTTGACTGAACCGTTTAAATATTTTTTTGTACAACAAGTCGTCGTAGTTATACTTAATATTATTAAGCTGAAGAGTTAGTTTGTTTGAACGCGCTAATTTCAGAAACCACTGCTTTGAATTGAAAAATCTTTTTATATCATCATTTATCGAAAAAGGCTTTATAGGCGATAATCATTTGTCATACACATACACATTAACTCTTAGTTATTTCTATTTGAACACGCGGATGAGAAAGCAGGTAAAAGCTAATCTATATATAAAAGGAAATGTTCCGACTGACTGAGGTAAGACGCACGCACAGCCGTAACCGCTGTGGGTAGAAACGTAAAATTTGGACAGATGTTTATTTTCGTAATCTGGACATCTACTAAGACGGGATTTTGATAAATTTTAACCCTAAAAGGATGAAATAGGGGTTGAAGGTTTGTATGGAAAAAAAATTAAATAGGCAGCTATCTTTATAAAATTTGAAATTCAGACTCTTAAAAATATTTTATTGAACACGTGTTTCGTGGTCTTTTTAGAGGTGCAAATAAGCGGGCGAAGCTGCGCGCGCCCACTGGTATAATATATAAATGCATTCAGTTTCTTGAGAAAAGCTGTCACAACGTATCATCGTGATGCACAGCGCGGAGCTTCTTAAATAAATAAATAAAATATGATTATATTTTCGTAGCCACACTTGTAATAGTAAGTATTTGTTAATAGTTATCTGATAAAGATTTAGGAATGTAGGAATATCTGAAACAATGTGTAGAGTACAATTAATATTTTATGTGTTTACTCATTAATAATACAATCTATAATATTAATCTATATTTCAGATGGCGCCTACCATTTCTTTTTCCCCGTCTAACATATAATACACATTAAAAATATATTTATGTAAAATGTTGCCAAGACGATGGCTCGCACCGTAAAAACCTAAGCCCAACTCTATGTATAAGCCCTTCCTTGACAAACTCTACACGTGTGCGCGATACAGCGTGAAACTGATTTAATTTTTATTTTTTTTTTAATTTTTATTACCATTAATATATCTGATTGAATTAAATCAGCTTCACGCTGTATCTCGCACACAGCAGAGTAGGCAAAGGGAACCTAGTGTTAGGACACTCCGTTCCCCACTTTCTGCCGAATTCTGGAGGCATTGCGTGTTGAGTGGCAGAACTCAACGCCGCGCTTTGCCTCGACACCAGAGCGAAGAAATGGAAATATAAATTTAAGTAAATATTTCATCTCCTCGAGTGGGGATCGAACCCACAACCAGTCGGTTTTACAGTCACACTTTGTGCCCCTGCGCCACGACTGGTTGAATTAATTTCTTTTTAATTGCGTTATATAGAAATGTATATACTATTAAGTAGATTGCAATTGTCGACAACATTTATTTTAATATAATATAACTCTATTTATAAATGTATATTATCTCGTAGACACATATTATATTGGTGAGAACATTTAATATTTATCTAATATTTTCAATAGGTATTACAGAACAGCAAAGAAAACATATTTTATGCAGTTCTTTATTGTATCTAGATATAAATTGGTCATTTATATTGACACTATTAAAAGTCTAGCTATTTTTTGAGAGCATAAATAATAGTGTTATTATAATAACTTCATATACATATACCTACCTATACCTTATATATGCATTTTTCTATAGATCCCTTCATTGGCGTGTCCGATTCGAACTTAACCACTTTTTTAATGGTAGCGTGTGTAGAAGCTATTAAAATGGTTTATGCAGAAAAACTTATTATAACCATAATATGCAAAGCTGTGTTATTAAGTAAAATAACAAAATCAAGGCGTCTTGACCTAAGTTATTTCTAACAAAGGAGAAGTATTATAAATTTATACATATTAAAGTACGGTAACATACTGTGCACAATATATAATATATGATATTATCATGGCGCAAAATTTCAAAACGTGGCAATATCTCTAAAAACACTAACAAAAGAGAAAGAAAGTTCTGAACCGAAGAAAAAATATAAACCAAAAACGGGACAAGGGCGAGTCGGGCTAACCCACTGAGAGTTCCGTAAAATATTGAATATGACAGAAAAGCGCGTCTTCAACCCTTCAGTAAAATGTGTAAATTATTATGGGAATTTATCAAAAAGATCGACTATTTTATAAAGAAGTTGTATCATTAATTGGATCAATTCACATCATTATATGACTATGGCCAATGGAAAATTGAGTATTTCATGAAACAAGACCAATTCGTGATACGGTCAACTTTATCAAGAAATGATATATTCTATAGTATGGCCAATGGCTATGGCCAAAACAGTCTACCTCTACCGTTTTCTAAGTGTTTCGATTTTGCGAATTTGCAAAACAATTCAAGTTAGTTTTGTTACTAAAAGTAAGTGGGTTCATGTATAATTGAAATGTAAGTAAACAATTTCTATTTGAACTTTCTAAAATAACGGATGAAACTGTACCATTCGTATGTACAATATACAAGTAAACAGAAACATTAAACAAAACTACCACAGTCAAGCTCGTGTTCATAGTCCGCGTTGAAAATGTCCATAATCTATAAGACATTTAATATTTTTACGAAGAGATTATTTTGGGTAATATAAAGATAGTAATGGAACACGAATTTATGACTTTTTTATTTTATCTGACGCACAACATTTGACCTCCTTACACATTTCATAATTTTTTTATTGTGTAGCTATTAAGTGTGGGCAGGACATAATAGGCTACATCTTATTTTGAAGACTTCGAGACCCGATATAGAACCGTAGTGGTCCAGCAATAATTAAATGAGTTCACAAGAAAAGTTATTGAACTTAATGAACATTTTCCATTGACATATGAAAATTGATGATCTGGAACATCCAATGAACAACCATGGCAATCCAGGTAAACAATAAGAAATAATGAACCGCGGCCTTAACATAAGTTGTAGAGCATGATGAGCATTTTCCATTGACATATAAAAATTGAAGAACTGGAACATCTTATGAATAACCATGATAATCCAGGTAAAAATAAATCAGCTTCACGCTGTATCCCGCACACAGCAGGGTAGGCAGAGGGAACCCAGTGTTAAGACACTCCGTTCCCCACTTTCTGCCGAATTCTGGAGGCATTGCGTGTTGAGGGGCAGAACTCAACGCCGCGCTTAACATCTATCTCATAATCCAGGTAAACTATAAGAAATATCGCCTCAGCAAAAGTTGTTAATCTTGATAGACATTTTTCATTGACATACAAAAATCGAAGATCTAGAATTAGAATGAAGAACTATAATAGCCTAACCAAAGACATGGTAAGTAATAACAAAATTTTGCCTTATCAAAAGTTATTCAGTATGGTGGGCATGTGGCATAGTAGTACAGAGTTTTACTGTAAAACGTGACGGTTATGAATTGATATCCACGTATCCAAATACTAATATTTAAATTGTTTTTATTTTAGCCCTCCCGTATCACAAAACGTATTTAGTTATTCAGTGTTATTCTCTTTCTCCGTCACTTGCTATAAATTTCAAATTCATGATATATGGAAGTAACGTGGCAATGGCCTTAAGTTCACGCAAACAAAGTTGCGAGTAGACACTAGTTAAAATTGTTATGGACAATAAATTTTATAAACAATATTTCTATAAATTTCATAAAAAAAATGTAACCTTTTTAATTATGTAACCTAAATTATCGAAACTTCCATAATGATTTTATTGTTTTATGTAATATACGATGGAATGGAATGAAAAAATGATGAAAATCTTTGGAAAGATTTGCTATAATCCCGTGGGCTTTTTATTTTCATTATTATACAAATATTAAAAATCGTTTCATTAGGTTTTAGATATCGTTGTAATATGTACAATTCCGTAGATTATTAATTTAATCTATCTCGTAGGCAAAGTTTAGCCAGCGCACACCTACATAGCTGGGAAGGAACTTTTATGCAAAGTTTCATCCCCAGTTCGAACAACCTCTGAACGATTTTTTTCGCTAAAAGAAAAATTGCCTATGTCTTTTCCAAGGTCAAATCGACATCTGTAACAAAATTCACTAAAATCGATTCAAAGCTTTAGGCGTATATTCGTTTCCGATAGACAGATAAAATGAAAAGTAGTATTTTGTGTGTGCAGTGTGCGCACTACATGCGCAACTGCACATACAAAAATGTTCAGATGTAAATTTTGCGGTAGAACTTTTTTTAATCAAAATTTTATTCAATCCTCAGTTTAGACAAAAATCGATCAAGTGTGAGTCGGGCTCGCCCACCGAGAGTTCCATATGAATTTTATAATTTTAGGTCAACGGTTACACAAGGTGATAAACCTAAATTGCATCCATATTCATTAATTCTCTATATTTATTTCACCCAAACTACGCACTAGGCCAATGCAATTATTCGTGACATTTTTGCTCGAAGAGATATTAAAATATATAAAACAAAAAAATATATTATTTAAAAAAATTATGCCCACAAAAACATATATTATAAATTTCATACAATTTCGTTCTTTGGGGGGATTTAACTTTTCATTCGCATTATATACCTACTATGAGACGTAAATATAGAAATACAAGAGGTAAAGGATCACAACTTTGAATTCAAAACTTAGATAACAACTTAGAACGTTTATTACCAAAATTCTGTAATGAACAAGGAGATATAAACAAATGATTTTAACAGTTAAATAATCATCAATAGTGTTTTAGATTTTTCTTAAATCTTTTTAAAATAGATATTTAAAAGCTTTAAAGATTTTACATAAAAAGAATTCCTCAATAAAAAACATAAAACTCCTTCAATACATTCAGATAGTACGAGAATTTTCAATTAAACTTCCATTCACTACCCCGAGAGAACTCTTAATCGTTATAGAAATATAGGGTGAGCCATATAGCTATTGCCCACTTAAGGATCTCAAATGCATTGTCATAAGAAATAAACATATATATGCGAGTTACTAAGTGTTTTATTACTTTTGTTCTCTTCTATACTAGTCTTCACGTAAAGAAGAAAAGTATTACTACTCTTATATTGCTAGTTAATATTTTTTCATCAAAAATTACGTAACAAAGAAATTATACATAGAATATAACTTTTTTAAAATTTAAAAAATTATTGCTCACAGCTAAAATTTAGCTCGGCTCGGTCTTAACACTAGGTTCCCTCTGCCTATCCTGCTGTATGCGGAGTACAGCGTGAAGCTGATTTTGATTTTTACTTGAATGTTCATACAACATTTGACCTCAACGTTCTCCACTACATTTTTTAACCGACTTTGGAAAAGGGAGAGATTCTGTAGAACCATAAAATGATAAAAAAATATATAGCTGGAATATATTCAACAACTATAATATAATTCTCTTTATATATATCCCTTGATTCATTAATTCCGTCATTTGTGAACCGATTTTTAAAAGTCTTTTTTTATTTGAAAGAGCTTGCAACACAGTTCCCGGTGGTCCCATTCTCAATCAGTCAGGATCTGATGATAGAATCCCAGAAAAATAGAAGGTTATGTTGTTCATATAATTTGTTATAATAATCATATACTTTCTTCTTGTAGTCATAATCCATTGCTAAGCTGTGTGCTATTATTACAGTTAACAATAAGGGTGAATAGTTTAAATTGTATAGGGACTTTTCAGAAGGCTGGTGGTATACTATCAAGTTATTATAATCGGGTAAACTTATGGTGAAAGATAAAACTCCTCAACTCCTAACGGCTAAGTTTTATCTTGGTACTTGCCCACATTAACTTGTAGTATTACTTAGAGCGCCGATAGATCTTAAAATTCAAATATCAATAAGTTTAATTTTTTACCGCCTTTAGATAGGAGGTACTCAACGTCTCTAAATTAATCATCATAAACCAAAAATATATATAATACAAAAATGACGTGTTGGTTAATACCTTAAGTAATTGAGGAATTTGAATTTCTATCTATACTAATATAATAAAGCAGAAGAGTTTGTTTCTTTGTTTGTTTAAACGTTAAAATCACTAGATCTGCTGGTCCGATTTCTTTCTTTTGTTTTGTGTAAAAGCTACAATCTTCAGAAGTCCTATAGGCTATATAATATTACAGTGTAATTCTTAATTAGCCTAAAATAACAGAATACCAATAATAAGAAACGCTATCGAATTGCTTTAAGCGCATGCGCTGCAAAAATAGTTAATTATACTCGTATATCAGTACGTTGTATGAGAAAAATATTTAACTTTATTAATTCTAAAAAAGTCCGCGACAACATATATCTATCTCTTATAAGTAAGTGACAATAAGGCATTTTGTGAAATAATGTTCAATTATTAAATTGTAAAGTGATATTTCATCGATTTTTATTTCACATCTATATTGAAACTTACGAGCGAAAGTTATCTTATCATTAAAGAAATTTAATGAAGATAATCTTCGGCTTTTATAGCATTTTATTTGGACGTATGCTTTTGGAGAAAATTGTAAAATTAAAATAATTCAACGCTCTGTTTACGGCCGCAAGCCTAGACTCGAGCCCCGCGGCGGGTGCTCTTGCCGCCGATGACGTCCTATGTTACAGCCACGTAGTGTTCATGA
Source organism: Heliconius hermathena (assembly GCA_013403705.1). NCBI lineage: Eukaryota > Metazoa > Arthropoda > Insecta > Lepidoptera > Nymphalidae > Heliconius > Heliconius hermathena. The sequence continues at coordinate 218,501 of JAAIXJ010000284.1, forward strand.
TTGAATGTATCAATTTGTTGGTAAATCCAGCAAAATAAAGGTAATATAGGGGCGAAACCGCGAGTGGGCCGCTAGTTTCATATAATATTGTACCTAAGCAATTTTAAAAGACGACCTAATATTCATACATTAATACCTATTTGAGACTTACGTTCAGCAGTGGACAAGAATAGGCTGATGATTATAATACCTATTTTTGAAATAAATCTTCTTTGACTACATTTTAAATTGTTGTCTAACAACAACAAACAACAATTTAAAATGTAGTGAAAAATAAAAAAATCGACAAAAAAATAAATAAAACCCGCAGTCAAAATTATACCTACATATTTTGAAAACTTAAGAAAATAATATTTTAAATATAGAAAATTGCAAATAACAAATGAAATTATTGATTGAGTATAGTATACCTATACTATACCTCCAACTATTTGGAAATCTATTATTTATAGAGTCGGCGCCACCCGTGGCAAAAGTAACATGAATAGATATGTAAATTCTAGATACCGAACAAAGGAAAACAGATAATTTGAAAAAATACCAAAGTTTACTAACTTGGACTCCAAAAATCTGTGTTTTGTGCTCCAAGGGACTGTGAGACATGGATTCTATAAGGGCTCTGAGTTTTTTTTTCTATTGAGGTACGGAACCCTAATTATAGACTTAATAAGTCTATAATACTCTATAATGTTATAATCGCTAGATAAGCTACGTATAATGCTAAGTTTAGTGCTTGAACGAGCACACTGCCAGTCGTAAGTACTAAGTAAGCGAATACATATTTACGTCGATCGTCGATCTTCTACAGTTAAAATGAAGTGATATACGGAAAGGAAATACCATTCTTTACATTATTATAACTGATTATTGAAACATTCTATATTATAAGCATTAATTGGAAATGATATAATAGAATCCATATTCGGACAAAACATTATAATTGTGTAGGTTGCATCATTTTAATTATTGTAGCTTTATGTTGTACCAATTCGTTTCTTGCTTTAATTTTATTATAATAATTTTTGACGCTTTGTCATTTTGGTACCTATTAACCGCTTCTCTGTTGCATGTAATATTGAAAGGTTTCAATCAAACGTTATAACGACATAGCAGAACTTAATGTTTTTTTTTAAAAAGACCTATATTCAAATTTGTTAATTCTAGATTTATATTCAAATCGAATCAAGAATATCTATATTCAAATGTGATGACGCATGGAAATATAGGTAAAAAAATTTTAGGACTAAATACAAAATAACTTTTATATAATTACAATACATTATTTATACTTGTATGTGTATTACACAATAATCATAGTCATAACTATATGAGAAATTTAAAAAAAAAGTCAAACGAAAGATTTTTGAAAGAGACTTGGTCGAAGGTATTGAGGCTATACAATTTACTACAAAGGGCTTAGCAGGATAAGCAAAGAAAAGCTGCACTGGCTTCTATTGAATTGTTTGTAATATGATTGTATTGCTTCTTATCCGAAATAGCAAAACACCGTTTTTTCAGTCGTAAGTGTAGAGTAAAAGTTAATTTTCTCGATATCTATTGAAGATATCTTTATGAATTTTAAACTGAACGTGGGTATCCAAAAGCTTATTATTATATATTTTTTCTGAATATAAAATATTATAAAACATAAAAAAAGAAAATTATTTTTTGTGGGCACTTTGATATACCACTCCGCGTTTTGATATCTACTAAAATTATATATATTATTTACTATATATATTGTTATTTAGGTATCTAGATATTGTTGTTGTCGTTAGTTAACTATCTATGCTATAAATTACAAAAAAATTGTAGGTGTTCACACAGTGTTCCAAATATCGTGTCAAGGCTCAACAGCCCACGGCAGCCTGGATGTAGAACCAATCAGCCATCATGGAATAATGCTGTACCAAGCCCAAAACGAAGAGCTGCAGACGTCTACAGATTCTTTCTAATTTAACAGTTTATTAAACTCTCGTACAAGACGTCCGTTTAATAGTTCGAATTCTTATTCTCTTTGCAGATTCTACAATTAAAGCCGCTGGAAACTCAAAATCTACTTTCTTTCAGTCTTTCAATGATAATTATACGTAAGTTTTGTTTTTTGATGACTTGTATTAATGAGTTTTCTGCTGGTTCTTGTTATTAATTGACCGGTTTGTTAATCTCCGCATACTGTTCGATAGAACAAAATACACGTACGGTACGCGAATTTTTTAACATTTTTGAATTCTTTGTGACTTTTAGTGTTCATAAAGTGAATCAATAGATGCTTTAAGCTTATTTCATTGCTATTTGTTGATTTTAAATTATTATTTTCTAATTTTTATTATAACTCAGAGGCGAGTCGTGGCGCAGGGGCACAAAGTGTGACTTTAAACGCGACTGGTTGTGGGTTCGATCCCCACTAAAGGAAATGAAATATTTATTTAAATTTATATTTTCATTTCTTCGCTCTGGTGTTGAGCTAAGCGCGGCGTTAAGTTCCGCCACTCAATACGCAATGCCTCCAGAAAAAGAAAAGTGGGAGGAACACTAGGTTCCCTCTACCTACCCTGCTGTGTGCGGGATACAGCATGACGCTGATTTATAACCCAATATGTCTCTTTTCTCAAAGAGTTCCAACTATAAAAATGTATATCATTGTCCTACAATTTGTTCTTTTATGATCAGCGTTTAAAACGACCATTTTTTAAGAAACATTATTTACTCATTACTTTAATAGACACCAAAATTGATTGTTTTGTTTTTGTCACATAAAACATATATGTTATCTTCTTTCAGATTCAAAATGACTCATACGTGAAATTTCGTGAAATAGATTTTTTTTTTTACTGTAAATAAGTTAAGATAAAGTAGTATTCTTGTATAAACCTGTTAAATATCAGTTGTATATTGTACCTGTATTTCTGGTGAAGAGATAGGATGTTCGTGAATAAAGAGATACGAGTGAGTCAGGTAAAGTAGATCATTTTATGATATAACATTTCGCCCACCATCGAAGGTATGATCATGTATATGTACGTCAAATACACATAATAAGTATAGTATAATTCTAAAATTTTGATACTTGTTGGCAGGAGAGATTATTTTATAACAACTTAGCTTATTATTTCAATGTAACATTAAATATAATAAAAAGTCATGCCGGCTTTGAATTAAATGTACATAGTTGCTTTTTTTTTAATATACCTAGGTGAAAATTATAACAAAGGCTTCACTGTCAGCGTTAAGTGAAAAAATATTTTCGCCAATCACGTCATACGGCGACAATAAATTTAAATTTAGTCATGCGCAGTATAAAAGAATATGTTTTATCACCAAATATTAAAAATATTATTTTAAGTCAATGGAATATATTGATAATGTTTATTATTGACGTTATTTAAATTACACAAAAAAACCTGTTATAAAATACGTATGACTATAATCCAATAAAACTGTTCCGCAAATACCTAGATGTTTCTTTGGGGTTTACGATATCACAATCTAACTTTAGCTTTATAAACCAGATGGCTAGCAAGCGTTCGATAGAGGTATTTAAAAACACTTAGCATATTTTCCGAAATAAATACCAATAAATCGTNTGCTCTCGGAAAAATTACAATAAAGAAAAAAAAGCTCACCTGAGTTTCAGTAATCGAAGTCGGAACAAAACTCGAGTAGAGAGGTCCACCAACACCCAACACCCAGGTACACTTGCAATCGCGTGCACCGCTTTAACAATTAGCTCAGGCGAACATGATCGCGCGAACGCAAACGGTATATATACAGCGCGTAAACAGTGCAGCAAGGCCGGCGCCGACGGCGACCGCTAGGCGAATATCCCGAGAGAGCGTTGTGCACGAGCGGCCACACGAAACGATCAGATCGATACCGGTGCTGCCGCGCGCTCCCTTTCGAGTGCTCCACTAAATGGGACCGGACAGATGCTCGTTCGATCGCCCCCGATAATTGTGTTACTACATGAAATATATGCGAGAGGAGCTCTAGAAGCGAAGGCTCTACAGAGATAAGACGTGTAGGAATATTATATTTCTTAATAACACATTACTTTTTTAAAGTTGGGGCGAAGGAGTGAGCATATGTCGCTCGGAGCATGCGCGGTGTGTGATAGGCGCGGCGGTGCGACGCGGAGGAGTTGTCGGTGTGCGAGGAACAAAGCGAAGGCACGCCGCACCACCGCCGACGGCGAACACCGTACCTTACGCGAGATTTTACCACCGCCGAGAACACGCAATACCATCGATCATCAACACGCATACCTTGCGACCTTAAAAATATATTAAACGCCTAACCTATTTTCATTAGAGTTTTTCTTTGTAGCAAAAAATAATGTATTATAATAAAAAAATAGTAATAGTATTTATATTCAAGCTATGTAAGGACGTTCTTAATGGATATATAAGGATATAACATAAAAATAAAACATAAAAAAGGGTATATGTAACTTATAACATTATATAAAATACTTATTTAGAAAACGTATAAAAATTTGAACGTATAAACGTAAAACGAAAACGTATAAAAATTTGGACTCGAACCCGCGCCTCCTGGAAACCGACCAGGAGGCGCGGGTTCGAGTCCCGCTGCGTTCAAATTTTTATACGTTTTCTAAATAAGTATTTTTCTTTCCTAAGTGTGGAATAACACTTTAAAAATGTTTAAAAACATTATATAAGTTTTTTACAAATCGTTGTACCTATTCCTTCAGATCTCCGGAATATAACATTATGACAAAATACCTAGAATTACTAATTTCAAATGTCTAAAACAATTTTAAATATATCGACCAAACTAGATCTCCAATAACTGATGTAATAAATAATGCGACAATAAACCTTATGTTTGTAAGGTTCAATATTACATTTTCAAGGTCTATTTTAAAGATCAATATTGATGAACTTTGGCACAGATATGGATGCATTCCGTAAAACAACAGCATTTTAATATTATTGATGTTACATGAAAATTCTAGAAATATCGAGTTACGAAGAAACAAACTTGGCAATAGTGTTGTCATAACCTAACGTAATGGATTAAAAATAATACTTAAAAAGGCAGCAGGAGCAGGAAATTTACGTGAAGTTTGATCACATGATTATGAAAGATATTTAGAGATCCAACAAACGTAAGATAAGGGTGTTGAAAGATATGTAACGAATGAGAAGTATAGTTTTATGCTTTTTAATAAGTAGATACAAAAGAGATAAGTGGGGTAAAGGGATGGCTTTCTTTGTATTTCTATCAAAAACTTGGGACTATAGCTTTGAAATTGACAACTCGCTTTGTAGTTTTAATCAATTTTGCGTATTTTTTCGTTCAAATTTAAGGAGTGACCAGGGCAAGAACAAGATGTTGAAATAAATATCATGAAATAATAGGAAAGCGAATAGATATAAAAGCATACCTTCATTACCTATGCATGCAAAGTGTCTGTGGAAATCTATGTGGAGGCTGTGGGGCACTCTATCAATCTATATACATATAATGAGAGAAAGTAGAATTGTTCATTCGAAATTGTAACTGATCGCAGTCGGTACGTAGAAGATATATGATAAAGAATTTGTTTACAGATAAAATAAAAACAATGATTTTTTAAAAAATAGTCTGTGTCTTTGCGTTTATGCACGCTAACATCTCACAAAAACGGCCTATCCGATTTTTCAATTTTTGCATTTTTCACTATTGTATATTGGCAAACTTCCCTTAACATATAATGTATGTTTTATTTGAAGCCGTTCATAAAAAAAAGTTATATCAATACAAATTTTTTTGTTCGACAAAATTGGTAAAAATAAATGCTTTGGCAACAAAGTAACGAATTGGCTCAAACTTTAGTTTTCTATGCATAGAGTCTTCAAAATGACAATGCTATTTATTAGAATACCCAGAAATTTTGATTAATAAATAAATAATCTTGTGGTACAACAAGCGGGCGATGCTGCTAGCTGATCGCCAGTATTTAACATAATATTATTATATTTGTCCTTTAAATCAATTTGATATTTCTTTTCTGTATTAATAAACTATTTCTTTTATTTTGACCGACAGATTTTTTGCTTGTATTCTAAATAGGTATAAATATGTATTTTAAATTTAATATTTTTAATATTTAGTCATCAAATAGTCACCTATTAGAAACATGTAGCATATTAAAATAGAATATAAAATTACTTATAAAGTCAAAATAAAATTTGTGTTCAAAATATTGCAATTATACAAATTTATTACCTATACACAATTTATTTAACCGTGACATTTGCCGCCACAATATAAGCAATAACGCTGTCACATACTGCTCAAGGTGTCAGGGGAAAGAGAAACAGCTAAAAAGTTTGTCTTACGTATTTACAAAAAATAATTTAAAATAATAAAAAATGGTTATAGAATGTAAATCTAAAACTTTTATTTCTGTTTATCTATACACTCTAAACTCCGGAAAGGTTAGTTTATATATATGAAACCTTAAACACTAGATACAGAACTCTGATTGGAATAAGGTAAAGATCCTAAGCAAATATTATTCAAAACTATGAGATTTTTTATTGACGTATAAGAATAAATACGAATTGAAACACAAAATTGAAATTAAAAATAAAATAATAAAAATAATTTGCAGTAGTATCTACCAAATACCATAAGCTGCGAGTATCTTCACATGGTAAAGACCAGATCAGAGGGACGTTACCAACTCATATGAAGTACGGTAAGAGTGCTTAAAATTCACGCAAAGTTGCAGACGACAACCAAAAGCACAACAATCTATATTTAATTGATATTGATCGTCAAATAGTGTTTAATTAATAAATCGAACAAAATTTGATAGCTATATAATCCTAATTATCTGATTATAATAGTCGTGTGAAAGAAATTATACGCTTATTATTTGCACACCACAACTACGCAGTTCATTCTTTAATAGATAAACATAAAAACTGAAAGAGCGCGCCAATTTGCAGTCAACAATAGAAAAGTTTATTTATTACATTTACGTAACTCAATAGTAATTTTCTGGTTGTGCAGGTTAAAGAGGTGATTATACTTACTACGCTAAATAAGTGGTTGTATTTAATATGCCATTTGCCCAGGTTCCTTTCGTAGGGGCCGATAAATTGATAACCTAAGGTTACTTGATGAGTCGTAATTCGTTTGCCTATCACTAATTGTGCAACTTATAATTTATTGTTATTACAAAGTTTCTTTTTCGTCTTTCGGCTTAGAGATTAAATTATTATTATAAAAATTTTTAAAATGATTATGTTTTGTCCGTAAATTATATTTTGGTAAGTAAATTCAATGTACAGATACTTTTTACTATTATATTTTATTGTAGTATTGGCGACCAGTTCGCGACTTTGTCCGCTAGAAAGTGATATAACTTTTTCCATATGGCATAGACCATATGTCCATATGTCATTGTGTTAAGGAACAATAACCATAATACAATAATGGAAACAAATAATGTATTTAAATCGGATAAGCCAGTTCTTTTAGTAGAGTGCACTAACGAAAAAACAAACATGACTTTTTTTTTAAATCTCTGTCTTGGGTTTCCTATTACATTGATGAATGTCTTCAATAATAGTTTTTCTCATATATATTCGACGTACAGACAGTGATCAGGTACATTTTTATTATATTTAGATATTAATTATCAGCCGTAATATGCATCGTATGCATTGACTATAAAATATAACATCTCGTTTCTTCCGCTCTGTAGGGATTTCGTGACACCCTGAGTATTAAGAGTAAGTAGTGCTCTTCTACACTACTCAAGGAGCCTATATAACAAATTTAAGCTCTCTCTGCGCACTAGACAACAGAAAGCGATCACGAATCTAGCGCTAGATTCCTCGGGAAGAAATGAACTTATAGTATTTTTTTTTATTTAGGTGCACTGACAAATTGTTGTATGTCTCAAAACTCAACCTATTATCGAATTTTTGGAAAGTTGAATTGAACTCTATTACTATTTTATCTCTGTTAATCTAAAATGGTCGCCGCAACAAAATGGCGAATTATAATTTTTTACACAATCCACCTAATATGAGCATCAAATAAAAAGATTTGTTTTGTGTGACCATTTACTTAGATAATATAAAGAAACAGAAATCGATATCTGATTTAGATGGTAACATGTGCAACAACATAGGCTTGAAGAACAAAATCTCGCCTTTACGAAGAGAAAAACCTAGTGTCTTAATTATGTATAGCTTTCAATACATAAGAGATGCATAACAGTTAAAAAAGAATATATTTCTTTTAGTTCAAAGAGGAACGACTAGGATACTTATCTAATAAAGAATTCTTTTATATAAAGGCAACTTTACACTAAGCTCGTTATGCGCTGGTCGAGCCGTCAATGCAATTTGCAAAACTCATTTAGCTTCTTTCCTCTGCCAGTTATGAATAAGTACGAAGTGCCTAATATTAACTTTATCGTAACACTTACTACTAAAGTGTGACTGTAAATCGACTGGTTGTGGGTTCGATCCCCACTCCAGAAGATGAAATATTTACTTAAATTTATATTTCCATTTCTTCGCTCTGGTGTCGAGGCAAAGCGCGGCGTTGAGTTCTGCCACTCAACACGCAATACCTCCAGAATTCGGCAGAAAGTGCAGAACAGAGTGTCTTAACACGAGGTTCCCTCCGCCTACCCTGCTGTATGCGGGATTCAGCGTGAAGCTGAAAAAAAAATCATATACAATTGTTTTTCTTTACGTTTAATGGAAAATGTAAAGGAAAACAATTGTATTTTTTTCTAATGCTGGTACACAATACTTTGATTTTTAAAGCTCAGTATAGATATTTGAATTCTGTTTCTAAGCTTCGCGTTATCAATATTTCATCAGTCTAACATTAAAGTGACTTGATACATAAAACTGGGTCACATTGCACCTCGCCTACAAGTCAGCTTCATTAACTAATTTGTACACAGTAGACTTTATAGTAATAAAGATACTTTTTACATCAAATGGCTAGCTTTTATAATGTTTATTTGTGTATTTATTTATATAGGCATAATTATAGCGCAACTATGAGTTCAAATATTAATATGGAGAGTATTAAAACTTATAAGTCATTGTTTAACTAATCTAGTCATATACAAAGTGCGGCGACGAAGCGCTAAACGTACACTCTAACTAGACTTATACTAGAGAACATAAAAAAAGTAAATAATATTTTTTTAATTCAAAATCATACTTTTACGCATTAAATTAGCAATTTTACACTTTAAATTCATCAAAATTACAAAAAAAATTATTTCCATTTCTATAATATAATATTATATTAAAATATTAATTTGCTAAAATTGTAAAATTTGATGATGAGTGATTGATGTGATTAGATGAATTTGAAGATTAAAATAGCGAATTCAATGCGTATGAATTTGGAGTGAAAAACCATGTCATCTACATATTTATTTTAGTAAGTAAAATAATAAAAAAGTATGAACCTACAATATTTAAAACCTTTTGTTCGTTTATTTTTCAGTTCGTTTAAATATGTATATAATTTTTTTGTTAATTTGTTAGTTTTGGGACATTTTTGGAACTAAGTATTGGATGGATTTTAATGGACTTTTTTGTATATACAGATATATCTATGACCTAGGCAGGACGTAGATATACTACAAAAAAAGTTCCAATGAAATCTGTCCAACAGGCTACAGTTGGTTTTGAAGAGATTGATATGTAGAGTTGTGATAGTCCAATTCCAAGAATTTATTACTAAATAATAATAAATAATGAGATGCCTCCTGAACAAAAGTTATTTAGTGCGATAGGCATTTTCTATTGGCATACTATAAATATTAAAGATGTAGAGCATCGAATAAAAAAAAACAATAAGCCCGACTCCATAAAAAACTGAAAAATAAACAAGACCTATGTTTGGAATTTTGTTAAAAGTGTCTGATACAACAACACAAAAGTAGCTGAACAAATACACAATTGAAATAGTTTTACGATCGATACACATATAAATAAAAAAAATTTGCAAAATCTATTTACATTTTACAGGGCTCCTTGGAAAAACTTAATTGGTCGGAGAAGGGGGATCAACCAATAATTTTATATGCTCCTACGTATATTTAGATTTAAATATAGAACATGATATTTTTGCCCTATTTAATTATTTTGCCAGTCGTAATAAGAAAGAGGTTGTGCATTCTGATGTTACGAAAAAAATTAAAAATAAATGTAATTTAATTAACATACGCTACTCGTATAAATTGAAATATATATAAAAGGACTAAATGTACCATTAAAAGTTAATGTGTAAGCAGATACATTTCTTTATAATAACTATGCTTTACAAACTTTAACACTAGATACTTCAATGTCCTACTTAATTTACAGGTTATATTTTGTGACCAACATATTTCCGGATTGGATGGGTTGGTGTTCTCTTGCTTAATAACAAGCATTTACTAATATAAGATAATATTCACACAATATACCTACAAATATATGACTTTGCATACAAATATATAACTTATATTTAAAAAAAAAAATTGGATCTTATTCATTTAAATTTTTATTATCTTCTAACAATCATGTCTATTTTTACTTCTATGCGAATCTCCATATATTTTTGGGCTCACTTCATAGGCCTACAATGTAACTAATTACAAATGAAAATTGTTTATTTAATGAAAAACATTTTATATTAACTAATTAAAATTTATTTTATATACAATAAAAACTACTAGACCATCCATGTAATTAGCGTGTATTATAAGATGATTTCATTTGATATTTTGCCTAACTATTGGGCTTCGATTCGTAATAAGTGCATTTCACCAAGCTGAAGCTGAAGCTTCTCAGATTATAGCGAAAACATTCTTTTTATTTTTACAAGCTACCTTTAAAACTACTAAAAATTACTAGGAATTCATGAATAATCTTTGAATATTTTATTCGGCTCTAGCAATAGCACAATAAATATTCTAATAGATTTTTTTTGTAAAGCGCGTTATTCAGATATTTTCTAATTTATCATTAACTTCGTTACAAAACTGTATCGACAAATTAACCTTAATGAATTTTTTTAACAAAATTAAACACTCTATAACTGGGCCAGAAAGCAATATGTAAAGATATATTTGTGTTTATATGCAAATATTTTACATCCTCCAGCTATCATTAGAATTCATCGGAAGTAATTTTTTAAACTTCAATTTAAAAGTGCAATAATAAATTGGGAAGTAGACACGTTTGACTTCTGTGTTTAAACACGATAAAACACGTCCCGACCTCGACAAGCCGAAAATCAATATTCGGCGCGAAATATTTGTAGCAGTGATTTGTACCGGAGCTAGACTAATTTGTTACTTAAAATTCATAAAAGCATTTCTTACATGCAAAGATATTGTAAAGGTTTTGTTTCAAAACGATAAGAGTATTAGGTTTCCTTGTCTCAATTTTTATTTATGTAAATAATATGTGAAAAAAGTATATTGATTTTTAATTTTGAGATAATATATTATAAAAACGTGAGTGAAATGTAGACCTTAATAGTAATTAATGATCATTACAGATTTTTACTTTACTTGTGCTTACTGAGTTATCGGTTACCTTACCTTACATATTATCATATCATTGTACTTGTATGTACATATACTATCTTTTAAAATATATAACACATTATATTTAGGTTTGCACATGTTCTTTAGTATTTTGGATAAAATTTCTAAAACACTTTTTATATTTTTAAAGATTTCTAAATTTAAGTTTTAGTCGTGGCGCAGTGATGCAGCGTGTGACTCTAAATGCGACGGTAGTGGGTTCAATGTCCACTCAGAGGAATAAATTAAATATTAAATATTTAATTGCTTCGCTCTGATAAGAAAACAAAGCGTGGCGTTAAGTTCCGCTATTTAACAAGCAATGTCTCGAAATATCAATATAAAGTGATGAATACTCCGATACACAGCTAAAGCAGATAAAGCTGAAAAAACTAAAATGTCACATGTTTTAAGCTTAAAGCTTAAAACTAATACATTAGGTACGAATACCACGTCTATATATATATCGTGACGGTTTAAAAACTTAAAATAAAGCATCCACTGATAATTAGTTAGTTAATTTGAAAATAAGAATGCCTTTCAAAAACAAGTAATTTAAAAAATATATTTTAAATGTTATAAGCCCCGGGTACAGTAAATATCACTATCTATATATATTTCATTCACTGAGTCCATTACAATGAGTCCAAATACGAAACTTGTACTGTAATTGAGGAGTTGGATATCCTACAGATTCTAGAAGACACTGCAGTATCAGGTCAAGGTAACCATGTTCCGCCAATACTGTGAAAATGAAATGGAACCGATAAGACCGGTGGAAATTGCTTACATCTGTCATCAACTAGAAAAAGAGCTGATCATCTTTAAATGGCTTAATAATATGTTGGATGATGGCTAAGAACTCTCGATTAAGTCACCTTTAAAATAAAAATCCATATCAAAATCATTACGTTCGTTTGGTAACTACGATGCCATAGACACACAATATAAACAGACACGTCAATTTTTTTAAGTTATGTTTGTGTCGGAGGTTATTTATTTAAATTTATATTTCCATTTCCTCGCTCTGGTGTCGAGGCAAAGCGCGACGTTGAGTTCCGCCATTCGACACACAATGCCTCAAGAATTCTGCGAAATATGCGCGAAATATTCGGGTAACTGAGTGTCTTAACACTAGGTTCCCTCTGCTTACCCTGCTGTGTACGGGATACAGCATGAAGCTGATTTACCTTTTTTTTAATCATAAAAGTTAGCAATCAATACTGCCGGACTCATTCTGTCAGCCATAGCTATCGCCAAAGAGAACTTTTTTAAAGGAGTCTGAAAAGTTAGATAACTCTATGGTGTGGTGGGCCAAACATATTTCCAAGCAGTGTTTTACATGTGTTATTTTATTAATAACGACTCTTCAGATATTTAAGTATTAGGACCTCGAATAAGTTGCTGCTGTTTTTTGAAAGATGGCGTTGCGGCACTCTGTGCATGGAATTTCGTACGGTAACGAATCACCAAAGTAGTACTATATGTAACCTCAAATTATAGTAGAATAGTGTTTACTACAGTGTCAACTACATATTTATTTTCCCTTTGTGAAAATGTGTACTTTTGTGCCAAATAAAGTGTTTTTGCGGGGAATTTTATTGCACTGCTTTATTCAGAAAAAATCTGCAGCAGAAGCACACAGAATTCTCGTTGAGACAATGCTTTGTCGAATACAACGTGCAGAGACTGGTTTAGGCGCTTCAAAAGTAATGATTTTGACCTTGAAGACAAAGAGCGTTCTGGAGCACCGACAAAATTTGAAGACAGAATTGGAGGCATTGCTTGAAGAAGATCCATGTCAGACGTTAGTAGAGCTCGGGAAAACGTTACAAGTAGATGCGTCAACAGTTTCAAAACGTTTAAAAGCGTTAGGAATGATCCAAAAGCAAGGGCATTGGGTGCCGTATGAGTTGAAGCCGAGAGACGTAGAACGACGTTTTCTCATGTGTGAATTGTTGCTTCAACGGCAAAAGAGAAAAGGTTTTCTGCACCGTATCGTCACTGGGGATGAAAAGTGGATTCACTACGACAATCCAAAGCGAAAAAAATCGTGGGGCATGCCGGGTCACGCATCAACATCGTCGCCAAAACCAAATATCCATGGTTCTAAGCTTCTTCTCTGCATTTGGTGGGATCAGCAGGGCGTAATTTATTATGAGCTGCTTAAACCTAATGAAACTATCACGGGAGCTCGCTATCGACTTCAGTTGATGCGTTTGAGTCGCGCTCTGAAAGAAAAGCGGCCACTATACGAGCAGAGACACGACAAAGTGATTTTATTACATGATAATGCTCGGCCACATGTGGCAAAACCAGTCAAAACTTACCTGGAAACACTTCAATGGGAAGTTCTACCCCACCCGCCGTATTCACCGGACATAGCCCCCTCCGATTACCACTTGTTTCGGTCGATGGCGCACGGTTTAAGCGAGCAGCGCTTCCATTCTTTTGAAGAAGCCGAAAAATGGCTTGATTCCTGGATTGCCTCGAAAGATGAGTCGTTTTTCCGACGGGGGATTCAATTGCTACCAGAGAGACGGGAGAAAGTGGTCTCTAATTATAGACAATACTTTGAGTAATGTCATTGTAAGCATTATATTTTAAATTATTTTTTTTTAAACAAAAAACAGCGATAACTTATTCAAGGACCTAATAAAATTTTCACACCTAATTATAATGATGTGATTCTTTAAAATTAAAATATAAATCTTTGAAATTATATTAAAATTTCTAAGAAAAATGTTCTTCTTGTGCGGAAAAATGAGAATTTTGCAGCTTTCAACTAGAACAACATAAAAATTAATAGAGTAAGAAAAGCATAATAAATTTTAACTGACTCATCAAGAAAAATCACTTCAGAAAGCATCAGATATTCTATTATACATTTTATTATTTTCAAATACCACTAAGGTCCATTATAATATATACACTATATACAAATATTTAAACGACAAATCGTATCTGGAAATAGCCGGCATACTTACTATTGATACTAGTACTCTTCAAAGAGTTTGAAATCGATAAAAAAGTGCTAAATGTAACTGCCGATAGATAAGAGAAATTGATTCAATATTACTTTTAATTTCTATTAAAGTAAATGCGAGCCGGACTCCGCTTCCGTACCTATTTCAGTATTGTAGGTCAGCGGGAAGTACAACTTAGAAAACTTTATCAACTTAAGTTTGTAATGATTTTTTTTTGATGATTCACTTTTCTGAATTTTTCTTCATTTATTTTATAGGTTCTCACTTCGTGCCAAATTTCATGACTATAGGTCCACGGGATGGGTCCTTTAGGTTTTGATTCCGAAGCGAATTTCAAACAAAATGCAGCAAAATCTTTTAATTGCGTTGACTTAGAACTTCAAGGATCTAAATATTTGATATTACTTTCAGCTTTAAATCTCCACACGATCTCGAAACAAATAGTCTAAACAGACGGACAACGAAGTGATACAATAAGGGTTCCGTTTTTCCTTTCGAGGTACGGAACCCTAATGTATTCAATGTTATTAATAGAATAGCTTGCACATTTAAAAACTTATCAAATCTCATATAAATCAAACTCTACATGCCCAACTTTACACAAGGTACAGTTTAGTCAAAATCAGTGATTTTGCCAATTTGTTGCGATGAATATTAGATATTTTTTTCTATTACGCCCTATGTGACGTAAGTAAACTTAACTTAGTCAAGTTAAATTATTTTCACAAAAGGTATAGTTTTTGATGTTAGTACAGCTTGTTAAGTAAAAGTTTCTTAATGAATATGAGACCAACTTTTTGACAACCACATACATACGTAGTATACATGGTATCGTTCAGGCAATATTTTGATTTTATTTGATTGCATGTTTGTTTATTATCACGTCTTTATGTATGTGTAATTATACTTAGGTATGCATAAGATGATCTTATGTTTGTTTATTAGTTGTTTGGATTTTGTAAGTGTTTTCATTTTTTGTCCTTGTATACTATATGTTGGTCAATGAATTATTTCCTATTCTATTCTAATAGAGTTAGGATGTCTACAGTTAGAAATTTGGCTCTACGTGGGAATCTGATATCTTTTTGACAGTATGAGCCATCGTCTTGGCAACATGTTACATAAAAATATTTTAGATGGGATATCATTTATTTAGTAAAATTCAAGCATTGCGTGTATTGAGAAAGATGTGTAGATGCACAAGAATGGACAAGATTAGAAATATGCACCGTTAGAATGGACTACACGATTAGCAACTATTTTTTACTATTTATGACAAGGAATCCATATATCGATTTTCTCACTTTTAGTACAAAACTGGCGACATCATCCATCAATAGTGAAAGACAAAGTTTTATATATTATTTTGTTACTTGAGTACTAACAACAGCTTTTAATAACATAGCATCAAAATTGGCGAAAGTCTAAAACAAATTTCCATACTATAAATAGGTTCTTCAAAATGTTAAAGTATTTGGTGGCAGATGAATTGTTAAGTATTTTTTCTTATATAATTCACTTCGCTACTTTACCCTCTTTTGTTAAATGAAATGTAACTTTAAATATGAAAGTAAAAGAAAAGGAATAATAATGCTTATAATCGTAAAAAAAAATAATATATCTACCATATTAATAAAAAGAATAATAATAATACAGGTATATTACCTAAAAAAATCTTTGATGAAAGAAACGTCGGAAGATGTTTTTATATAAAACAAAAAAAAACAAATCCATAGGCGTTTCCAAAAAAACATGTGAAAGTCGTATCTTTGAGTCTATAAACAGTAATGAAATGTTCACAATGTTGGTACAATCATAAGTGCGTTTCAGATGTATAACTTTTATTAGCTGTTCTGTGTTTTCTCTTCTTCTGTATGTAAACTATATAGTACAAATACAGAAGTATAGAAATATTTTGATATTGAAAGCATTGCATTTTTTTATCTAATTGTAACCATATAGGAAGTCTACGATAAGTGCAGTGCAATTTACTCTAGCATAAAACTAACTGGGCTACTATTATAACAATATCGAACATATATATACTTGTATATTATAAGTTAACAAATTACATATCTTTGCATTTTAATATTTTAAAAAATATAGTTTTACACATTGCACCGCTAGCCTCATTTCTAGATAAATCCCCTTACGAATGAGTATTTCGCCGCAAGGCACTTCATGAATTTCAAATAACTGCATTTCCCTCAGCAGTAAATGGAAATAGAGGCTAATAGAGCATCATATAATGTTTCTATTCTGACTTATTCAGTCAGAATAAAAACGTTATAATATATCAAACAATATTTTTACAGCTGAAACAAGTTCGTTTTGAACAGTAAATATAGACAGAAAAACAGAAAAACATATTATTTGAAGAATAATTATTTAGGAATTAAAGTCATAGTGGCGTTGTAAGACAGCATAACTGTAAACAGGCTAGTCGTGGGTTTAATTCCGTCTTTGGGACGTATGAAGAGTGAAACGATGTGTTTGTTAATAATAATTAATTTATAGTTACAAATAATTTATAAACATAACGTATCTTACATCAGTCGTTGTTATTTATTTCTAATTTATTAATTTAGTATGTTAAATTTTATGTTTAATTTTATACATTTATATTTCTAGTGAATTATTTAGAAATATTAAGTTATTTTCTATTTACATTAGGTTTATTGCACGAAATACTGTAGGTAGGAAAAATAAATGCTTTAGTTTGACAATAAAAAAACATGTGGAAGGAAAAAATGTTACCGGAAAATATTATGAAAAAATCGATCGTATGACTAATCAGATAGTCTAGACTGTCCAAGAACCCGTACTAATAATATTTACTATCAACAACTTCTAGGTGCAATTTCTATATACATTGTTGAGGGTAACTATTTCATGCATATGGATATGATAGCGGTAGTCTATTTGAATAATAGACGTATGAGTACGCACCAGTAAGTAATTGCAAGCTCACTCCATACGCCAAACACAAAAGCTCCTCTAACAACCATTATTAATCAACCTATATTCAAACACACTTGATTAACAATAGTATTTACCTAATAAGTGTTTTGTCACCATTATCGTTATTATTATTTGTTATCTGTATTTTTACTTTATTCCGTAATTATCATGAAAAAAAAACACGGGGACAGTCGTGGAGCAGAGACACAAGTGTGTGAACGTAAACGCGACACAGGATAAAATAAAAATAAATCAGCTTCACGCTGTATCCCGCACACAGCAGGGTAGGCAGAGTGAACCTAGTGTTAAGACACTCCGTTCCCCACTTTCTGCCCAATTCTGGAGGCATTGCGTGTTGAGTGGCAGAACTCAACGCCGCGCTTAACCTCGACACCAGAGCGAAGAAATGGAAATATAAATTTAAGTAAATATTTCATCTCCTCGAGTGGGGATCGAACCCACAACCAGACGATTTTGCAGTCACACCTCGTGCCGCTGCGCCACGACCGGCCTCTCGACGACACAGGATGTGGATTTGATTTTGATTCGATTATATGAAATATTTAATATTTTAATTTCTTCGCACTGTCGAGACAAAGCGCGGCGTTAAGTTTCGCTACTCAACACGCAACGCCTCCAGAATTAGGCGGAGAGTGGGTACGTGGGTTCTTAAAACTAGATTCCCAATTCTATTCAGCTATGTGCTTATTTTAAAATATTTTAAAATTAATAAAACCATCTATCATCTTATGTCTAATTTTGGACGCTTTAATGATAGTTAGATTTAAATACAATTGTTGTGTAAAGTTTGGTCGAGTTTAATTTTTGCGTTTAGTGCTTAATTTCAGCGTTCGTCACAACACCATGTAATAGGTGTACAATATTAGCTATTCATTATATCCAAATTGGGACCCAAATTGCGTGGACTTTCCTATTGAAATTTTCGAGCATCAAATGAATTTATATTTAATTTGCTCTAATTTTCACACCTGTAATTTTACACTTCTAATTTAAAGTATATAAGCATAAATAAAATCTATTCAATTATAGATAGATATTCGGCATAAAATTAAGAAAAAAACATATCATTTTATTCCATTACAAAATTATAAAGTCGTTTTTACATCCATCTAGGTATTTTTTAAAACGTTTCATGCGATTCGTGCGACATCTATTGCAGTTAGAACAGCTCTGTTTAAGTATTTTGGGAGTACTGTAACAGGTGGCGCTAGCCGCTCTTAATTTAAAAACTATATTTCTCAGAAAAAAAAACTTTATTTATCAATCCCATACAGCTAAAAACTGCAAAATAAAAGAAATATAATTTATAGTGTTCTACAGACTACAGATTATCAAAACTTCTTCATAATATTGTAAAGTATTTCCACTTATAAAAAATACCTGAAAAAATCACAGCAGCGTCTGCTATAAAGTAAAACAAAGTTACACGCAATCGTTCCTCACGAATAAAAAAGATTAGTGCAACCATGGACGTTAATTATTATTTTTTTACCTAAATGATCTATATTATAAAATATACTGTCAAAATCTAGATTTGGTTGTTTTTAAGTAAACGTACTTGTCAATGATGAAATAATAAGAGAAGTCAAGTGAAGACTGTTCTTAAAGGAAAATAATATGCTCAATTACCCCACTTCTTTGAAATAACGTGAAACAATTATGCTTCATTTTTTATGAGCTACTCTGGCTGCAATATTCATTACGTTATTATTTTCAATACCGTCCCCCACACTGCAGTATTTTTTTTATTTCTATTTCTAACTAAGCATTGTCAACATATGTGAGACGTACTATTTATATCATGGAGCGATCGATAAAAATAACTGGTCTTAAAGAGTCATTATATTTAACTCTCTATACATCGGATCAATTTTTAAATATGTTTAATCTTTTGTCATGTAATATTCCTTAATAATATGATATACATTTTGTACGAATAATAAATAATACAGATTTTACGAGACATGAGAAATTTCTACTATAATAAAATAATATATTTACGAAATATTTACGAAAATATAATATGTAGGGAGTTGTAAAAAGATAATTAGATAAGAATATGAATGTAGTCTTTGTACACTCACATCTTTTAAGCTCATTGATTTTGATTTTTATGAAACTTTTTATAGTGTATAGCAATATAGGTCTAACAAGGTCTGAGTGATTTTAAGCTATAATTATAATTGATTTTGAAGACTGGTAACCACATCTGATGTGGAGTAACCATAAGAACAAACTATAAGAACGATTTAAATGCTACAGTTTTCTATTGACGTACCTATAACAATTAATAATCTGGAGCATAAAAGACTAGCTAAAATTTAAGAAATAAAGATGGCACATTAGCAAAAATTATTATCATGACAGTTTTTTTTGTAAAAAATAATTATAAGAAACTAATTTTTAACGAAAAACCATCATAAACTATCATATATATACCAAGCGCGGCGATGAGTTCCGCCGCTAAACATAATAAGTAACGTCTAAAATTTTTGGTTTTTAATTTTGTTATTAGTTGATAGAAGTAGTACCTACTGTCACGCAATGAAGTTAGCTAAAGTTTTATAATAATATAATAATCATCGAATTATTAATAAATTCTTAAATCATAAAGGCTACTTTGTAACGATTATAGTTAATCATATTTATATAGTTATTAAACTGAGTTATTAAATAATAATAAATTTAATAAGTTTTTTTTAGTAATGCGGCGCTTGAGAGAAAAGTAAATTATTACGCTGTTTCCACTACTGTGTGACCTTTTAAAGAAATATTTCAACATTTCAGATTGAAAAGATCAACAATAATAAAATTGCCGCGGCGTAAAGCCATGAAATAAAAGGTATAAGTGGTTTCTTGTTAAGTAGTAAGTAATGTTACATTTTTTTTTTACTTACAATTAGCTAAATATAGTACCTACTTTAAACATTCTAAGCGTAAATAATATGTAGAGATAAATTTATTATTCAAAAAAAATATTATCATGATGAACAAAATAGAATAACCAAATATTTGAAATGAATTCTTATTTTAAAGAACATGATAGACCGTTTAAAAGTCGTATCGCCTGCATTTTTAAAACATTTCTACTAGCTTGGTAGTAATGTACTGGAGTCCGGTTTTCCTTTTCAACCTGACCAGGAAATTAGGCGCAGGGTGTGGAGAAAATATTTTAAAGACGAAGTCTCACATCTTCCAAGTCATTTATGATTGTGTCTAATCTCAAGAATCACATCGTAAACTTAGAATTGCAGTACTCTGGAGGAACCCCAGAGTTATTGCTTGCTACTTACTGCTATTCAACCTTCTACCCATTCCAGACCACTTTGATTTCAATTTTGAACTTAAAACACTGACTTCTGACTTAAACTGCTAACTAAATACTTGCAAATGTTTTATGTACAAAACTAATAAATACCGGAATGCAAACAGTATAAATTTAACGACAAATAAATATCAAACACCTTATCTAAACCTAAGAATAAAACAAAAAAAGGATGGGTCAATTTTGTTTTGGCGGCCTGTAGTTATTATATAAAAAGGAAATAGAAATAGATTAAGAACAGCAATCAAAATATAAAAGAAAGAAAGATTCGGATAAAGTATACAGAAAACTTACTTTTTAAATTATGACCTTTTATATTTATTTAAGTCATTGATTATTTTTAATCAAATTTTGTTTAATAAAACTCTTCGGTCATCTTTCGGTCTTCTTCCGATTCCTTGGTTTTCTATTATATACATACTTTTTAAAGTTTCGTACCTTTTAAGGAAGAAAATAATTGCCTTAAAAAAGAGGGGCAAAATTTAGTGTTAAAGCCGCTAGTTCAAGTGAGATATCAGATGAAAGGGATCTGGCTAAGCTAAGCCTTATATCCAGAAAAAGTTCGAGAGCTCCAATTTTTGTACGGAACCCTCAGTGGGCGAGTCCGACTCGCGCTTGTCCGATTTTTTAGTTTGTATAAACATACTATATATATACACAAACTCTAAACTCTAGGTATATAACTCTTCAAACTTTGACTAATGTCAATGTTGCCGATATTTATCGATGCACAAGCACGTTGTATTATCCTACGTGTTCGAGCTACAATATGAAGCTTATCTTATCACAATACCTACATGTTTCTTGAGTGGAAAAAATGAAGCGTTATTATTTATATATGTTTGCCAAATAAACGTGTACGTGAACTTTACATTTGGCACATGGCGGTGTCTGTGCTGTTACGTTAAAAATATTCGGCGTCATAATAGTCATACTAGCTCATCGTCTAAAGAAACTGGCTTAAATCCAAACTTTACGCACTAGGACCTATTCATATAACTACTGCGACACTACAATGAAATTGACAAAGTATTTTTGGAATGCATAGATGGACATTAGGGAATGTGTAGTACGTTCTCTAAAATCTTAACATTCAAGTTTAGGAACAATCGATATACATTTTTACTTATTAAAATGCGCTTTGTAGAATTTTATAAGATCTAAAGAGCAAAGTACTTCAATATTGACGCAGTCGTGCCGCATTTTGGAAGTCCGAGATTCTGCCATTCGGCTACTTTGATTTTAACAAAAGTAAATAAATTACACGTGAAAATAAACAAAACGGAAATATAAAATGTATATTTCAAATTTAAATAGCAGAAGACCATTGTGTTATTTATGCATTGTCTAAATTGAATAATTTATTTACTTCTCTAAATACATCAGACGTCATCCTGACAAGTAGTTAAAAATGATGTTAATATGTTTGTGACAAGAAATATTGGCTCTATTTTGAGAAGACAAGAATGACGTAACAAAAGCAGAAATATGTATAATCAATAAAAATTCTACTTTTTATAAATATATAAAGAATAGAAACTTTAAATTTATAAAACATTGCGAAAGACTTGCTCATTTTAACTGTAAAATTATAAAACATGAGATTATCCAGTAAAATATTTTTGACTATTGTACGACTATAGTTATAATATATTGACAGTTGTATTATAGTTTTACTAGTATGGATGTAAATTATTTCCATTTATGATTTCCACTGGAGGAAATGAAATACTTAATATTTTTATTTCTCCGCTCTGGTGGCGAGGCAAAGTGCGGTGTTGAATTCCGCCACTCAACACGCAATGCCTCCAGAATTCGGCGAAAAATGTGGAACGGAACACTGAGTTCCCTCTGCTTACCCAGCGTGAGCGGGATACAGCGTGTGAAACAAAAAAAAAACCAACCAAAAACGTGACAAATCTAATGGCCGACAGACTGATGTCATATACAGTTGCGTATGGTCAAACGTGTATCACTTGTAATATGACATCACACTCATGTTTATTTTAAAGTAAGCTAGGCTAGGTGGCTTGTATGAAACGTTATTTTTAATGTATGTTATAGTGTTCGCTTGGCTCGGTTGCAAGATACGTATCTTATTGGCATAGCTTACAATGTTGGAGATAATTTCGTTAATAGATATCAAATATATATTTTTTTGTATTGAATTAAAATTAAGCCAGACCAACTCCATAGGCTAATTTCTATGCAACAAAATAATTTTTTTTACAAGCACTCGAGCGTGGAAAATTATCAGGGTTGTTGTCTTCGTAAAAAAATATTTTAATATAAAAAATATGATTGTTATCAAAGTATAAGTACTTATTTAGAAAACGTATAAAAATTTGAACGTAGCGGGACTCGAACCTGGAGGCGCGGTTTCGAGTATTTTTTTACTAAATAATTATTTTTCTTTCCTAAGTGTGTAATAACACTTTAAAAATATTAAAAGTATAAATAGTTTAAAAAAATATGTGTACATTAAAAATTAAACAAATATTAAATAAAATAGTTATTAATATTATATATTATTTGTATGTATTGTATGTAAGTTGATTACATTTTCGGTTTTCCAAAATAGATAAGAAAACTGAGATAATATAAAATGCACTTTTAAAACATTTGCAAAAAAAATTGTAAATAAAACGAGACAGTTATAGGTTCTATTTCCACTTAAGGGAATTAATTTTTATCTATAAATATTTTAATTACTCAACAAGATCATCCCGCAGAAGTGGTGGAACAGAGTGCCTTAACACTAGGTTTCCTCAGCCTAATGCTATATTGACAAAAATATAACTAAAAGCTTTCACTAAATTTAAATAACTTTCCGGTTAGTTGGAAACTGAAATTATTATATAAATATTTAGTACTTAAAATATTAATTGTGTCAAGAGAAGTGAAGAGTGAATCAGCCTCAGCACGTTATATGGAATTTAATATTGTACGCTTTTCATTTTATTTATGTATTCTTTACATAATAGGATACATACTTTACATAGCAGGGTCATTTACAAATTTATTTAGATATCAATTAATCCTATTATAAATGTGAATGCTGGTAAGAATGTTTATTTGTTCCACTTTCAGTTAAAAACTTCCGAATGGATTTGGATGAAATTTTACAGTAATACTGGTCATAGATCAGATTAGTATATAGGCAAAAATTTATATATTTTTTTGTTTATTTTGCTATAAAATAATAATAAGTATAAGCAGGCGATGCCGCGTTTGGGTTGCCAGTAATACATAAAAACACTATCTTCAATGGATATATATAATATGTTATATATATTATAAATTATTCAAGGGATAAAGGAATGAAACTTTTGGGCCTACACGTAAAGAATTGAGATGTGATCTAAAAAAATACATTTTTTTTTTATTTTTAGAATAGCAAATAATAAATTAATTGACATTCTGGAAGTGGAGAAAAATGAAAAAAAATAAGATTTAGATCCTTAATCGATTAAAATCAATCATATTTTAAATCAGAGATGTGACAGCTGATTGACAATCACACCTTGTCTAATGATTTTTTACATTTTTGCTTCTGTTTGTCATCGCAAAATCAGGCCATTAAATAAAAAACATTAAAAAAAACATTTGCTTCTATCATTGCGTTCGTGTCATAACGCATCGACGTTTTGAATGTTTTCCCGTTTGTTTGATATTTTCAACGACTACTGTTTTGTTTTTCTCGGATTTTGACTCTGCCTACTTTGTACGACCCTCGCTTCCCCACTGGACTCTGAAATCTTTTGGATCTTACGACCGCCACGCTATGGATATGAATCGCTGTGTGAATTGTGGGATAGCCAATGGACACTGCAATACCCTAATCCGACGACCTTTAGACGATGAAAACCACCACAACCTGGTTACTTAGAGGTGTGATATAATCCCGACATATAAGCAGGAAAATATATTTCTGTTACATTTTAGTTGACAGCTTTCGTAGAGGAAGGGAAGCTATTGCTATGAAATACTGCAATTGTATTGTAGGAAGACGAATGGTAGGCTGCTGTGCTCATGTTATGAGTATTATATATATAAGGTACCATACCTTA
>JAAIXJ010000284.1:245083-310758 GCA_013403705.1 Heliconius hermathena
TATATATATATATATATATATATATATATATATATATATATATGTATATATATATATGTATATATATATATATATATATATATATATATATAAAATTAATACACAAAATACTTAAATAGGCTAATTATGTTCCAAATAGAAGGACAGAGACAGACAGACAGAGAGAACCAAACGTTTAATATACACCATTTCACATTTTTCTATATTTTTCCAATAGTTTATCTATAAGCGAAAATAAGTATTTTTTATTGATATCACTCATTAATTTCTTCAATATATATTCATTAATATATCAAGTGCAAAAATTTTAATTAGTTTGCTAAAGATTTTGGTTTATCTAGTACACTGGATCCCAACCAGTGGTCCGCGGACCACCATTGATCCGCAGAAGCCTAAATATGGTCTGCGAATGATTTTAATTTTATGAGGCAAAGTTTCTGTTCGATTATCACAGTTAATTTTTATTATACCTACATGGATAGTGGTCCCTGCTACCAAGAATGATATAAAAGTAGTCCTTGATCAAGAAAAGGTTGGGAACCCCTGATCTAGTACAATAAGCAAATCATTTCATGTTCAAGGTACTAGTAAGATAATTTCAAACTTGTAATACTAAGAGTAGGAGAAAGAGCTATAACATGATCAATAAAGAGATGTGCTTGGACAGTGGATGTGAGTGATAATGTGAATTTAAAGAAGTCCTTTAAACCTACAGTTGGGTGCAAATCCCAGGTATTGCCCCAAGTTCTCTCTCTCTCTGTAACAGGAACGGCCCAAATTTGACAATTTTGATAAAGTTGATAATTTTTCTTTTCAAACTTCCTGCCCAATACATAATTTTAATTTTTATTCACTCAACACCATGTGACATAATAAATTGTATAAAGTAGAAAATCAATAACTTGAACAATTTCAAATTATAATATAAACTTAATTTTTATTTTTTCTAATATTCTTTTTATATCTATTTGGGAAAGGATATAATGAATATTCAGCCTATATATTACAAAGGCAACAAAGTTTTCAAGTTGATTCTACACTAATTCTATATTGGTATCTTTTAATAATGTAGATTAAATGTATAGAGAAGCCACTCATGTGTAGATAGACTATTATCTTTCATAAGCAATCTATTCACAATTCTTAATATTGTAAAATTACTTGTTCCAAAACTTTGAAAGATTTGAACATAATGGCTATGCTATTCCAAATAGTTCAAGTTGTTTTTAGTACAATGATAATAATGTTAATAACAAATAGCTTACCTGCATAAATAGTCCTCATGAACAGCCCTTCATCTCCTCTTAATTCTAATTAATCACATTGTTTAGTCTCCAAAACAGTCTTGAATTCTTAATAAGTAAATGTTACAATTGCCTTAACTTAAAATATTAATATTTAAATTTACAAATAAAAATTTACAATTTAAAGAAAGAATTATATCTAATGATAACAAAAACTATATAAACAAACACTAACAATTTAACAATAAAACATCCTGACATAATAAGAAATTACTTATTTTTTAATGGATTATTTCAGAATGACCAAACTAAATAAAAATCATAAGTTTTAGTTTTACTTTTTAAACAATAAAGTTATCAGTACTGTAATTAAATATTTTGCTTGCAAAATAACGTAATGTATTATTTTTTCACCTACATTGCGCAAAATCCATAATTCACTTTTAAATGTTCCGTTATCACTTGTTTTGATGAATTAGATCTTATCCTAAGTGCATGTCTTTTAATTTAAAATTTAGAATTGACAACTATAAAAATTATCTACAACTGCATTTTGTAGAATCCTACGCCATATTTGCAATATATAAAATGTCTATGCAGTGCTGCCATAGCTAATATAGATAAAATAATAGTGTTAGCTAAATTTAAACAGTTTTAATTTTTAAATGACATATAAAACTAAACATTTTTACGTTATTCTTATTATTCTTATTTTTTCTATTAGAGTATTATTAATTCTCATTACATTTTCATAATTGTGAATACTCTACAAACAGCGGAGGAAATTTTGCGTTATCATACTTGCTAAATTTATAATGACATAATAGTTAATTTTATTATTTACTGTTTTATTATAAAAATCCATGACAAGCCACTAATAAAAACAGTACTTATATAGTCATCTGCAATTTATAACACAAGTTTAGTCTGTGGTTATTGGTATACAATATATAATAGTCAATAGTCAAGCCTCAAGTAGTCAAAGAACAAGCGTCTCAAAACTTGAAAGTTGTTTTCATTTCTTTACTGTTTTATAAATAAATTAAAGTTTTCGACTGTGTTCTATTTACAATTAATAATTTCCACATGGATAAAGATATGGGTAATAGTCGTTATATCAATTGCGTACCACAATCGTTCGCGTCTTGTATGTTTTATGAAGTTCGAAACTAATTTTTAATACTACTTTTTTAGACAACATCATTGAAGATCAAGAAAATTTGAGGGAATTTTTAGAAGAAGCTGAGCTCGGACAGTATTATGAACTATTTAGGTAATTATATTAAAATCTATTATAAACAATGCGAATTATTTTAACATTTGCGAATTGAATATCACTGCTATTTCCGTCAATGCACCGTATGTATTAAAAGTTTGATCGCCGTTATTTTCGAGACGCGTGATATTATAATAAAATGAATGAAAACTAACTTGCATAGCATATTATTTGAGTTTAATATATATTTATATATTGCTTCTAGGCGAATCTTATTATTATGTCGTTTATTTACTATATTTTATTTCAATTATAGTATAAAGAAGTCCTAAGAAGCATTGCTCTATTGCAAATTATAATTATAAAATGTGTACCTAATCAATTGTTGTTTTTGAAAATATATGGGCACAAGCCCATTCTATAAACTATTATTATTACAATATTAGTTTAGTAACATATGGATAAGTCTCTTTTTGATTTTGTCCACAGGAGAATATAAAAAAGATTTTTATTATTCTACTTAAACTAATAAGAATATTGAAATAAAATATTAAGATATTTAAGTTGCATGTTCATTGTATATGATATAAAAATATAATACAAAAATAGTTTCAATATTTGGCACATAATTTTATGTTTGCGTACTGCCATGATTTCAATTAACAAGAACTATACAAATAACATGTGTATTTGTTTAGTCAGCTCCACGCTGTATCCCACACACAGCAGGGTATGCAGAGGGAACCTAGTTGTCCACTTTCCGCTGAACTCTGGAACCATTGTGTGTTGAGTGACGGAACTCAGTGCCGCTCATTGCCTTGACACCAGAGGCAAGAAATAAAATTATAAATGTAAATAAATATTACACTTCCTCGAGTGGGGATTGAACTCACAACCAGTCGATTTTGCAGACACACTTTGTGCCCCTGCGCCATGACTGACATCTATTTGTTTAGTATACTATATATACATAATATAAGGAAAGATAGTTAGCTAGAAGATAAAGAGAGAATTGCAAACCTCTTATAGCATTCAGCTATTTAATAAGTTTTTTTTATGGTTTTTTATTCTATTGTTTACTGTCTCCAAATTTGCAATAATATGTTGGTTGAGTTATTACATTCATTGTGCATATATATATAAGTATACAGCAAAAGCTTATTATTTGCGGTTCCTGCATTTGCATTTTCAGTATTAAACAATAATTGTGACTATTTCTATATATCGCGGCTTAAAATTATTTTCAATCGCCGATGAAGATCTGGATATGTGACACTTCACTAGTGTGCAGTTTCCTAGGAACTTCCTTCCACGCTCCCTTCAAAAAGCGCGTCTATCTCCTCTTTAAAGACCTGTATACTCTGGTGTTACACAGAGTCGTGGGTGGCGGTGATCACTTACCATCAGGTGACCCGTACGCTCTTTTGCCTTGTCTTTTTTCATAAAAAAGTAGCCTCCTATCGGTACCTACAAGTAAACAGAATCAATGTATTCCTTTGCACGTCAGCAATCTTTTAGTATCGCTGGCAAGTGCCGAACCGGCTTTATCAAACATTGCATCGGAATGAATTAAAGTCGAAGTAAAATATTACTTATGACGCGGGAAAAAACTGTACGTTTTGACGTTTGAAGTTAAAACTGAAATGCTTTTATATCATGGTGAATTGCATCAATATCACCATCTTTTGATGTTCATGAGTTATGAAGCTACTCATGCTTTGCAGGTGCTCTTTATTTTCTGTTTTAGTTTCTAATTTATTTTGCTGTGGAAGTAGGTCTAGCTCTGGACAATATTCCAAGACAATCTCTTTAGCTTGATACTATGCTTTCAAGTGAACTTTGCATGAAAATTAACAAGCCACTTCAAAATTGGCAATGGCTACATTAGAAGTGCCAACTGAAAACAATGACCAAGATGCGAATAAAATAGGACGAGATGGCTTTTCAGAGATTCAATCAAGTGACATTCAACATTTCCATTTTAAAAACTAAGATTTAACTAAAATCAATTTGAGGAAGTGTTCAATCTAAATCTCCATTAGTGTATAAAATTCAACAAGCACTGAAAAAGTCTCGTTTAACTTGAAAAACTTGGTGGTGATGACAAATTATTTGTGTGATTTCTTAATAAGAATTGAAAAATATTAGAACGAAGTCTCGTTTCAAATTCATAATGGCATAGCTCACTATCAATTAGAATTTTAAGACAAATCACACAAGTAAAAATCACACAATTCTTTATTTTAAGCCTGATGATAAAAAATTATCTATACTTATAATATAAGTATATATTATTTATTATTAAGGTCAGTCATGGCGCAGAGGCACAAAGTGTGACTATAAACACGACTGGTTGTGGGTTCGATCCCCATTCGAGGAAAATGAAATATTAATTTAAATTAATATTTCCATTTCTTCGCTATGGTGTCGAAGCAAAGCGCGACGTTGAGTAACGCCACGCAATGCTTCCAGAATTTGGTGGAAAGTGAGAAATGGAATGTCTTAACACTCCATTTCGCACATTCCACCTTGAGGTAGGTAGGTTCCCTCTGCCTACTTTGTTGTGTGCTGTATACGGCTTGAAGCTGATTTTGATTAAATTTTTTTTTAAATAATAAAATCGAAACTGATAATCGGTGTCAGTACATGGAAGGTATATCAGAAAAACATTTTTTTTTGTCTTTTTGTCTGCATTCACGGTAATTAATGTTAGAAACAATTTAAATGTAGTTTTTACTATTCGATTCTGGTAAGCTTCGCTTTACATTTATTGTTTGTTTTTTTACAATCGGTTTATAAATAAAAAAGTCTATTTAAAGTAAAACTCGAACAACAGTTCGACAAAATTGCTACTTGCGAAAACAATTTTTTTATACAACTGTTTTATAGAATTGTCTAAATCTTTAGTTTTTACAAAATTATTATTTAAATCATATTAGAAAAAAATGAGATTGTATTTTGATCTACCGATTTGATTCTCCAATGTAAATTGATGTACCTCACCTTGTACCTACAGTATATTGTTTGTAATTATCTATTCCTATACATAAATAAAATTGAAGGCTTTGTCTGTAATATCAAAATAAATGTGTTTCTCTTTGTGCATATACTTATTTACACGATACCAAAACAGAAACAAACAATTTTTGTCGGTCTGTCTATCTTTCTGTTTGTCAGGACCATCTGAATTAATTGTTACGGAACAACATGCATGCTTTTATCACAAAATTCTCGCAGAGTCAAAATTTATGCGGGAAAAACTGCGTTTGCGTAAAACTGTGCACGTACTTATCCCTTACTTAAATAGATGTGAAATAACTAACCATAATTTTTTTTAGGACAAAAAAATACCAAAAAACTTAACTTACGATTTACTCAGTGCATTACAGTATAGATAACGATACTAAAATATACCTATTTTTTTCTCAAATACACTTAAATAAATATTCGCATAGTTGTGCCATTAAGTTGATTTAAATTATTACCCGACTGCGCCGCATTCGATGGTAATGAGTTTATCAAGCTATGTATGTGTGTTTGTTCTTATGTGGTGTTGTGGAGACCAAATGGGTCAATCAATTCGAATTATCTTGCGAGTGTCAATAAAGACTTTACAATAAAATAAATTCAGCGAGAACCAGCCAGCAATATTACCAAAATGAAAAAATAAAATAATAAACTACTTTAAATGGGGACTAGACACCGTCTACGCTAAAACTCTCTAAAGCGATAAAACCATCAGAGATCATCCAGCATAAACACGAGCGCCCCTCCAATAAATGTATCTTTTTAACAGTATTTTTAAGAACAAACAAATCAAAATGGACTGATATCGATTTGTGGCAAAGTCGTTTCCTTTTCAAAGGCGATTTATATTTGTATTATTTGTTTATTGTTTTTTATATACTTTTTAATGATGTTATTTTGTGCTGTGACGTTTATTTAGTGACAAATGACAAAGTGCGCTTTATTGTAATTACACTTGTTTAAACATTCAATTTAATAGTAGACAGTCTCTATCGTGGGATATGTATTCAAAAATTATTATATTTTTAGGTTCCTTGTAACTGATTGATGTCTGTACATGGAAGGTATATGAATAAATCTATTATTTTTGGGCCATTTATCAATGAAACAATGGTTTTTAAAATTTTTGTCTGTTTATCTGTACGTTTGTTCACGCTAATATCAGAATCAGTATGGCCGATTTAAGTGTTCTTTTCACTATTGTATTTAGACAAACTTCCCTTAACATTTAGCCTTTGTTTCGTTTAAATTTGTGCATAAATCAATATGAACTATTTGTTTCGACAAAATTGCTACATTTTTTTTATTGAATTGGCTGAAACTTATTTTTAATAATAATAATAGTTTATTGCATATATCAATTTTTTATTATTTTGCCTTTAATATCATAATGTTATTAGAAGAATAAAATAATTCAGTTTAGTAAATAAATAATTGTGTATTTCTAGCCGATAAAGCCGCGAGCGGGTCGCTAGTATATTTACAGGTTATTCACTCCAAATTAGTTATTTTTCACACCAAATTCCTAATTTTACCCTTCAAAATATGAACTATATATGAACTAAAACTTCAACTTTAAAAGTAATTTGAAGTAAAAAGGTATGGATTTGAGGTGTAGAAGTATAATCTGGAGTGAAAAATCTATACATAGTCTTAATAACAAAAGAAAGCTGATAAATTCTAAGTAAAAATGTGTATTTTTCGTACCTTGGAACATGTCACCTTTAATCAAATTTAAAATTCAGTTCCACCTTTACGGTTTCTGTATCGGCGACATATTATTATTTTTTATTACACATATTGTTATCCTTATATCAAAAATATTTTTTATTAGTTTTTCATTATCAGCTTCACACTGTATTCCGTACAAAGCAAGGTAGGCAAAGAGAGAGACCTAGTGTTAAGACACTTCGTTCCCCACTTTCCGCCGAGGCATTGCCTGTTGAGTAGCGGAACTCAACGCTGGGCTTTTGCCTTGTAAAAGTAATTCATTCCCTTAAGTTGTGATCGAACTGACAACCGTCGCGTTACAGTCACACCCATATGCCGCTGGGCAATATTTACAATTTACATATATTTTAAGTCCTACTATTTTTGTTACAGAGATATATTAAAAGTTACTAAGTTATCACAACTAAAATTTGTTGCATTAGAGGACTTGGTACAAATTGGCCTATCGAGACCTGAGCAAAGGAGGTACAAGAAACTTTATTCGAAATTCTTTCCAAACTCATACGTGACAAAAATAAAAAAACTTTTAAGTATTAATAAAAAACATGAATTGGTAAGTTTTATCACCCACAAGATAATATTATATTATTTTTAAATTAGATTTAAAAACGTAATGATTTCCCTCATTTTAGCCAAAAGGACAAATGTTTATGTCAGCAGACTTCCAAACGAACTCATCTAATTCAGATATGAACATCAAAGTTCCTACAAAACATATAATTTCTATTGAGGATATTTCTATCAATAAAGAACTAGGCATGGGACAATTTGGCGTTGTTCAACAGGGAACATGGGCGACCGGAAATCAGAGAGTTAGTTTTTTTTTATTTTTTTTAAAGTGTTATTCCACACTTAAGAAAGAAAATTACTTATTTAGAAAACGTATAAAAATTTGAACCGACCAGGTCGGCCCTGGTCGGTTTCCAGGAGGCGCGGGTTCGAGTCCCGTTACGTTCAAATTAATTAATATAGTTAGTTATTATTAACACCTTTATTTGTGCATATTACATTATTTAGTAGCAGAATGTTTCTAAAACAAGAGTATTAATACTATTTTATATTAGTATTATTTATAACTAACAATATATATAAAATTGCAGTTGCAAGTCGCAATCAAATGTCTTGGAAATGAAAAAATGACGTCCAATTCTACGGAATTTCTGAAGGAGGCAGCGGTAATGCACAGTATAGAGCATCCTAATATTGTGCGATTGTATGGTGTTGTTTTGCATTTAGACTCTTTAATGTTGGTAAGTTATAGGCTGGTACACATATGTAATGTACTGAATACTTTTGATTATATTATAATAGCTAAATACATATTTTATTCCTTTGGTACTTTTTTTTTGCTTCACGTTGTATCCTACTCATAGTAGTGTTAAGACACTCTGTTGCCAATTTTCGTAGATTAGTGGTGGAACTCCACGCCGCCTTGCCTCGGCACCAGAGCAAAAAAATTAAAATATTGAATATTTCATTTTCTCGAGTGAGAATAGAATCCACAACCTGTCGCGTTCATAGTGCCCCTGCGCCACTACTGGCTTCAGCTGCCTGGCTTTCTACATTAACTTAGTTATACTCTTGTATTTATAGGTGACTGAACTAGCTCCATTACGGTCATTGCTAGAATGTCTTCGCGAGGTTACCTTACGTTGTAACTTTTCAGTTGCAATTCTATGTCAGTTTGCAGAACAAATTTGTGATGGTATGACTTATTTGGAGAATAAAAGACTGATACACAGGTAATTTCACTCACAGTTCAACAATATATTATATATATTTTTTTATTCTTATAATATTTGTAATAACTTTAAATTTTCAGGGATTTAGCAGCGAGAAATATATTGGTATTTAGCAAGGACAGAGTAAAAATTTCAGACTTTGGTCTATCTCGGGCGCTGGGTGTCGGAAAGGACTATTATCAAACAAATTATAATGTGAATCTCAAATTACCTGTGGCATGGTAATTCAATTAAACTTACCTACAATAATATTTAAGAGTATTGTAACAGGAATATACATAGATTATGTCAATATCTTTATATTATATTATTATTTATTGAGGCCAGTCGTAGCGCATGGGCACAAAGTGTGACTATAAAACCGACTGGTTGTGGGTTCGATCCCCTCTCGAGGAGATGAAATATTTATTTAAATTTATATTTCCATTACTGCGCTCTGGTGTCGAGGACAAACGCGGCGTTGAGATCTACCACTCAACATGCAATGCCTCTAGAATTCGACAGAAAATGGGGAACTGAGTGTCTTAACACTAGGTTCCCTCTGCCTACCATGCAGTGTGCGGGATACAGCGTGAAGCTAATTTAATTTAATTTTAATTTATGTCAATATAGAGACCAGACCAGACCAGACCACAGAACTTCTTTATTTGACGCGTCGCCTTTGTAATGTTTTCTACTTACGCCCTCATTGTCTGTCTAACGTTTAATATTTTAACTAGGTGTGCCCCAGAATGTATACTGTACTTAAGATTTACATCGTCGAGTGATGTTTGGGCTTTTGGTGTATGCCTATGGGAAATGTTTACATATGGTTTTCAACCTTGGGCAGCTTTTACTGGTCAACAAATTCTAGAAGCTATCGATGCGCCCGTCTATCAGGTAAGTGTATTGACTTTACATCTCGTTATTACTTTTTTATTCATTTTATATCAAATAGCAAGAGCATAATAGGCAAAGAGAACTTGTCTAAAAAAATTCAAATTTTTGCTTTTTTACATCTAGGCGATGTCAATTGCTAATCTAATCTATGAATCTGCATAATTTAATTGAATATATAATAATTGTAGTATAATCTGTTCCAGCGTTTGGAGCGCCCAGAATGCTGTCCTGACGCATATTACTCGTTAATGCTCGAATGTTGGTCCCATGATCCTAATGATAGGCCAAAATTTAAA
Source organism: Heliconius hermathena (assembly GCA_013403705.1). Classification (NCBI taxonomy): domain Eukaryota; kingdom Metazoa; phylum Arthropoda; class Insecta; order Lepidoptera; family Nymphalidae; genus Heliconius; species Heliconius hermathena. The sequence continues at coordinate 255,219 of JAAIXJ010000284.1, forward strand.
GACTTGGTGCCACGACTCCGAGCTATAAGACCTGACGAAGTATGAGCAAATATCTTTTTTATTTTTGAATTTTTGCAAATGTTTCATCATAACACGTAATTAATTATTTTTTTTTTGGTTTTCGTAATATTTAATAAAGGTCCAGACTACAACAAATTTTAAGAAACCAGACGACGGCAGACGCAACAACTTTCTGGAATACAAAGCCGGGCAAATTATCACCGTACTCGGTAGAGAGTAAGTTTTTCACGATTGCTGCATATTATTATTATTATTTCATAGACATAATGTTTGTATATATCATCGGTTTGCCTATCACACTTCATCCTAAAATCCTTTCAGAAATTATACTAAATCAGCTATGTGGTATGGAGCTCTTCCAGGTGGTGCCTGTGGCATGTTCGATCCGAACCAAACGAAACCATATTTAAAGCATGAGGTAAGAAAATAACACTCCAAATGCTTTCATTGCATACATAAATTCATATTTGCTTTAAATCAATCATTTCATGTGTAAATGCTAGATCAGTGAATCCTGTATCATTGGATGTATGTGTTTTGAATGTTTTGCTGTATGTTTTACATTATATCATTTTCATGTGTTTTCCGAGTTTTAACAGGGTATTAACTTATAAGGTATTCATTATATATACATTATTAATAGATACTTTGATAAGTAAGTAATTAAGTAATCATTAAAAAAAGAACGTAACAAATGCCCTTTTATTTGCTCATTCTAAGTTTAATCTGTCTTGTTACATTTTCTCTCAAATGTTCAAAAATGAAATGTTTTTTACTATACAATCGATAGTTTCAACGTCTATGTAAGAGAATTATTCTGTGGATTATATAATAATTTCTATTTTTTTTTTTATTTGAACATATTAAATTGAAATACACTAATAATATACAAGTTTTAAACTTTTTCATTCACCCGTTCAATTCATAAGCCGCAGAAGCGGCATTTACTCACTAAGAATAAATATATAATATAAGAAATAGTAATTAGTAAAAAACATTTTTAACTACTTTCTATAGAGAAGCTCATTCGCGCCTTCACTGTCACCGCACCCAACTCGCAACTCTTCCCGTTCCATACGTTCTTCACTATTGCGCTCTGACGTCAAACGGCACACTTATACGGGGAAACGTACGATACAACGAAGCATGATATCTAGTCCACAGGGTGACGTCAAGCATACAGGTCACGTGGGCCTCGATGGTGCCTATTTTGGGGATTTGTCATTTTTGGATTCAGCTGGTTGTGTGAGTATTCGAGAACAGCTGTAGATATAGTCAAGAATGGTTGATTGTGGGCCATCTATAAATTATGCCACACGAATGTCGTGACTTTTTGTCCCATCCCACGTCCATGTCAAAAAGCAATTTGGAAATAATTTTTGTACACACAAATTTTGTGTTTTAATACAAATGTAGTGAATGAAATTTACAACCTCTTCCTACCCTTTGTCACACAATGTCACACTTCGTTCACCTTAACATGTGACGTAATTTATGGAAGCCCCTTATTAGCTGCGATCGTATGTGGGTATAGTATCTACTTATCGTTTTTTTAAATCGAAAACTAAAATTTCACTTGTATTATCATATTTTTTTTATTATTTGATTGAAAAGTATAAAACCTGAAAACCTGATACTAAGAATGACGAGAAATGCTCAGGTGATATTGGTATAATAGTTGGAAATAAAATAAAAGAATAGTTAAGTTGATATCTATAGTGTTATAGTAAGTGACAAGAGGAAAAATGTGACTTCCATTGATCTTAGCTTTTTTTGAAAAAAATATAAAACTTACATATTTAGTGTGTTCTACAAATTGCACGTCGTCGTCAATTCTATGTTGTTAATCTACTTTAGTATTGCTCTTCTGTACAATTGATCATACGCCATACATACTTCCAAGTTAGCTTGGGTAATAACTAATAACCTGAGCTAACCTGATAGTATATATGTACAATTGTGCATGATCTAATATTAAAACTGAGATTGGTAATGATTAAATTTGGTTGCAATAAAAAGCACCGCGTGGAGAAACCTTTATACTGCTACCTAATACGTGCTATTAAGAACTTAGTCAATAATGATTTTAAGAGAAAAGCTTGAACCGTCACTGATATATCTGATCTTAAACGGAATAAAGCGAATATTAATATAATATAAATATATTATTTATTTTTTAAATGTTGTAAATTTTTTTATTAAGACATTAATGTAAAACTGTTAAAATTGTAATATATTCCAAAATACTCCCAACCATTTAAAAAGACAATATAAATTTGAAATAATTTATTACTACTTATTTTGAAATAATTTTGCAAATACTTCGTCTATAAATGGCCTATATCACAAATAAATAAATAATTATTCAACTCATGCTAGTGGCTTTTGAAATTGGCGTGGTCAATCAAATGAACTCTTCAGCTTTATATTATTAAGTTTAGATTATTACATGAATGTTTCCGACAAAAAAATAATGATTTACCATTTTTTTCAGCCACCTCGTCAAATAGTGACTCCGTACAAGCCATCAGAGGACTTGGAACAAGTGCCACTGATCAATCCTAATTCACCATCACATTTGACCACTACCAATACTTCGCCATATCCACTACTCACCTCTTCTAATTCCAAACCCAAGGAGTGTGATGAAGTTGATTTATCGTGTAAGTTTATATTTTTTTTACCCGACTATATGATGTTCCCACTCAAGTATGTATGTACGTTTGTTTCTACATCCTTACGTCAATCTACACGTCTCAAACTTACAGATGCAGAAAGATTAATAGTCTGCACCCGTTTTCCAAACATTCGTCGGTGTCAGCTAGTGTTCTCTTATTTTGCTGTGTAATTTTAATTTGTTCGATTGTTGTGTGTTTGATTTGTAGGAGGGGCGTTTAATGTATTCTCGATATCGGCGTGTAAAAGCACTCAAATTAACCCAAAAATCTTTTTATTTTTCAATATAATCCACCATAATTGTTACATCGTGATATTAACTTGTCAATTCCCTGTAAAAAATAACTTTCCTTCTTACCTGAAAAATGCACATTTATTGTCACTTTTATCTTTTCATATCGTTCCCCACAGACATATTTTTTCAAATTTGGGAACAAATAATAATCATCACTGTGTGTTAAGTCGGGACTATAGGGTGGGTGATTGATATCTACGAAGCTACAATCGAGAACAACAGCCTTGGAAACACGCGCCATGTGAACGCGCCGGGGCGTTGTCGTGGTGAAACAACACCTTACCCGTTGAAGTGTGGAATTTTGTCTCTATAGTCTCACCTTTGTTTTTGTATTCAATTAGCAAAATTCCTTTTGAGTCCTAAAACACCGTGGTCATAACTTTTCCTGCAATTGAAGTGACTATAAATGTATTTCGAGGGTATCTACCCTTCTTGTGCCATTGCTTGAACTTCTACTTACTTTCAGGATTATAGTAATTAACCCTCATTTTATCTTCAGTAATAATTTATATTTCCATTTCTTTGTTCTGGTGTCGAGGCAAAGCTCGGCATTTAGTTCCGCCACTAAACACGCAATGCCTCCAGAATTAAGAAAGAAAAAAATGACGGCTCAATATCGTCTTGTCGTGGACAAGGTGGGACCTGACGACGTTCTGATCGAAGTCTAGAAATCGTTGGGTTCTCTTAGTGTGCTCATACTTAAAAACTTTTTTTTATCATATCTTGAACACTGGAAAGATGCCACAGTAGTGGTGGCTTAGCTTTATTGCCCCTATTTACAAGGGAAGGGCTAGTGTCCAAAATTGTGGTAGTTATAGGCGCATTAAGCTGAATCATACCATGAAGCTGCTTGAGCGCATGTTCGACCTCAGGCTCCGCTGAGAGTGTACTATGTCTGTCTCAATATGTATTTCAGCCAGGATCGAGCACCATGGACGCCATTTTCGCCATCAGAACTTTGATGGAGGCATACAGGAAAAAAAGAAGAGCTCAGCATATGACCTTTTTAGATCTGCAGAAGACCTGACTGTGTGCCTCGTCTGTGTATCTGGTGGACAATGCGATCCAAAGAGATCCCTGAGGCCTATATTGAGATTATTTTATATACTTATACTTTTGGCTATGTTAAACTTCAAGTTTACAGTAGGAGTTCACCAGGGCACGGTTCCTAGTTAATAGTGTTCAATAGTGTTCATATCCAAAACCAGCCTTCATAGATGATGATGTATGCCGATGACATGCACTTATTGACGAGAACCGACTGATGCTGGAACGTAAAGTGAACCTCTGGAAGGCTTGAGAACGATGGTCTTAAATATGTCGAAGACCGAGTACATGGTCTATGGGAGACCGGACTCAAGCACTATCCATAAAGGTCCTGAACCAGCCGTTAAGCCGGAAAAGTTCAGATACCTTGGATCCGTTATGCACGAGTCTTCATCCATCACGATGTCTATAGCCGGATAAGCGCTGTCTGGGCCAAATGGCAGTAGGTCACTGATGTGGGATACGATCGCAGGATACCGCCCAAACTCAAGGGTCTGATATACAAGAGCACTTTTTCGGCACACTCAGGAGCTTCACGTACACACTCATTCGAGGTAGTCTTGGAGTCCGTGACGTAGCGGATAAGCTCCAAGAGCGTTGCCTGAGATGGTTTGGCCACGTTACACGCCGGCTTAAGCTCATGTCGGATGCAAGTGCCTTGCTTTATCAGTCTGAAATGAGACCTCTGAGACCACCAAGAAAGCGCTGGTTAAATGTCACGATGCAGGACATTAGAGCCAATGGTCTAACCACCGAGGTCGCTAAAGACCATGTAAAGTGAAGTAGGTTGAGCAGGAAGGAAGATCCTGGCAAAAGCCGGGATTAATGCCAAAAAGAAGAAGAAGAACAGTTAATCATATCGATACCGAGAATACGTTGAACGCCTCTCGTATTTATCTATTATAAAACAATTTCATGCTTAGTTGTTCCGTATTATTTTTGACAAAACTAGGTGTTTTTGCAGCTGGGTTTTTTTGTTTATTTTTTTAATTTCAGTGAACCTAATGTGAAGATATTCTTTTCTCTGTTTTCCGCTCAAATATGCTTTTTATTCGCGTTCACATATAACTTTTCTTATATAAATGTTTTAGTAATTTATTACGCGGCCAGTCGCGGCGTAGGTGCACAAAGTGACTGTAACCCCGACTGGTTGTGGTTCGATACCCACTCGAGGAAATTAAATATTTATTTATATTTATATTTCCATTTCTTCGTTCTGATATCGAGGTAAAGCGCGGTGTTAACTTCCACCACTCAACACGCAATGCCTCCAGAATTCGGCGGATAATGTGGAACCAAGTGTCTTAACACTTGGTTAAGACTCTCTGCCTACTACTCGTATGTGCGTTATACAACGTGAAGCTAAATTAATTTAATTTGATTTAGTAATTTATTATGCTCATTTTTAAATATCAAATTTATATATTGTTCTCTATAATATGGATATTAGTCGTATATAAGAAAATATACTGTCCTTAGATGCTGACAAGTCTAAGGCAAGCAAAAAAGGCCACAAATCGATCTTAGAACCAACAACCAGTCTTCTAAATAAGGTAAGATCTACAGTGCAGTTTTACTTTCGTTTATGTTCTCCATTAAAAACTTGTCACATATTTATTTTATATTCTACCTGCAGCTTCGTCCGCGTCGTTATATGCGCCACAATAAATGCCTAAAGAAACCTAACCGCAAATATAGTGGTTGTGTAATATAACTTATAGCCTTTTTCGTTAAATGGACTATCCAATACTTCCAATATAATATAAATATAGATTAATGAAATAAAAAACGCAAAAGTATAATATAATAATATTAAAACATATCTATTTTAGGTGAAAAGTGCAACACTCGGTCGCACCCACAAAAATGAAGAGACCCCAAAACACGACGAGGTTCATGAATATCATGAAATATCTGATACTGACACGGTAATTAACAAAATAAGTTTCATAAATTAAACCACTTATTTTATATTAGAAATTATAGATGAATGTTCGAGGCCGTCGTGGTATCGCATCATCTGACTGTTGGCGAATTAACAATATTTCCTCGCTCTGGTAAGGAGAAGTAAAATGTTAAGTTCCACCACTCAACTTGCAATGTCCTACTATAATTAGGCAGTATGTGGGGAATGGAGTGTCTTTCTGTTAACATTAGGTTACCTCTGCTATAACCTGACTTATGTGGGAACCAGCATAAATATAAAAAGTAATAATTTAATACAATCCAATGATATTCTTACGTTATTTGCTTACATTTACAGGAAAGTATTGCAGCCGAGTTGAAAGGAGATTGTCCTCCAGAAAGTCCTATTATTGTAAGTATTTTGGCGTATATTTTTCAATGTTAGGAATTAGAGATCATCCATAAATTACTTCCCACTTTTAAGGGAGGCAGGAGGCTAGCAAAGTGTGACACTGTATGACAAAAGATGGCAGAAGTGCTAAATTTCGTGACATCATATTCATTATAATATACAAACATAATTTCGGAACTGCTGTTTTAATTCAATAATTTCTGGGTGTACTACAAAGTGTACTAAAAGAAAACTGTAGCCATTGCAAGGAGAACCGTTACGAGAATAATGAACATTATCAAAGGTAGAGAAGAGCTAAAGGTGATCTATAAACTAGCAAAAGCTCGGGACAAGGCATTACAAGACTCAGTTACGGTCAAGATATTCAAAGTCACTGATGGGACACTTTTATACTAACACAAGTTATCTCTTGGCGGCTTAGTACATCATTATAACCAACTACTCGATACAACAACAATAATTGATTATTGCTTAAAAAGAATCTCGGAGCTTTCATAGAACCGATATTACTTATGCATGAAAAAGGTATATAATTGTTTACCTCATCTAAAAATATGGTATAATTCCCCAGAGCAGAACGTTGACATCATAGCTGACATGTAAAGAGACGTAAAATAGGTGATTTGAACAACAGCGGGACAAACAAAACTAATAGCAGTCACTAAAGGAGTACATCAAGGATCTGTGTTAAGTCCATACCTTTTCTTTCTAGTGATAGGTGCTATCACTGCTCAAGCACAAAATAAAGTACGATAGACATTCATATACGCCGTCGCTGTAACTATTTGTACAACATTCCTAAAAGAGTTACAATTAACTCTGTGAATGGAAACGTCAGTTACAAACCCAATACATTATGTGTCACGAACATGACCAAATTTAACATGCTCTCGTCACCACCATCGATGAGCAAGTAGCAAGTCACTAGGTGACTCGCTCTTTAGATTTCTTGAGCTGTGTGTGAGAGATGTTTCACAGTTCAAGCTAGAAGTAGAAATATACAGAGTCTGAGTGAGAAGCTAGGAGGATGCCCGTAAAGCTTAAAGGCCTCGTTATTGTGTAAAAACTATCATAAACTTGTTCTAACGTATGGGAAACATTGGCTATGACACAATGCCGTCCCTGTCCATACTGTCCAGGTAGTCGAAATGACAACGCTTCAGTAAATGTGTCGAATAACGAAGTTAAGATACGTGATAAATTCCTTCCCGGACGTCTCAAAGTACGTGGCATTGCCGACAAGTTACAAGAGGGCTTAGATAGTACAGATACGTGAAGAGAAGATCTCCTAATTGCATACATCGGGAGGGTCGCGATGGATCTGATCATTTCGGGAACCAGAAGAAAAAGAGGAAAACAGACCGCACAATCAAACAGCATTAATAAAGCTCAGCAATAAGAAGATTTTGTAGGTGGAGGGGGAGAGAGATTTTATAAATGTGAATATCTGTGGAAAATTCGTCGGACGTAATTTTTAGATGGCCTCTTATTGAATTTTCTTTAATTTTATTTAATCACTTACTAAATGAGGCCAGTCGTGGCGCAGGGGCACAAAGTGTAACTGTAAAACCGACTGGTTGTGGATTCGATCCCAATTCGAGGAGATGAAATATTTACTTAAATTTATATTTCCATTCTTCGCTCTGGTGTCGAGGCAAAGCGCGGCGTTGAGTTCTGCCACTCAACACGCAATGGCTCCAGAATTCGACAGAAAGTGGGGAACGAAGTGTCTTAACTTTATGCTGTGTGCAGAATACAGTGTGAATCTGATAAAAAAATGATACTAAATACTAAATCTATTTATTATCTTATACATTATAGAAAGGATGTGCTGACTTTAGTCAAAGTTTGCTGGACGAAATGGAGTCTATATTCAGAAGCCTGGATGTAAAGCGCGATGAAGAAGTAAGTTAATTTTTTATTTACCATTATATACCAATAGCAAAAGGATTACATGACAATTTATTTTTAAACACAAAAAGCAATTCGATTACTTTACGAAAAGCACTAAAAATGTCATAATTATAATAAATTTTTGTTATCTTTATATCATTTTAATGACTTTTCTTATTTTATGACAAAAATACCTTCCTTAACATATAATGTAAATAAAAAAATAAGTTTTACGTATAATTATAAATTTAAATATAATTATGAATTGTGTATATTTTTATTTTATCTATTATTTTTACATGCCACTATATAATTTTAAATACATGTAGATCGATGTTTTTAACATTTTTAAAGTGTTATTTCACACTAAACAATAAATATTTTAAAAAAGTAAAAGTTTGAACGTAAAGGAGCTCAAACCCGCACCTCTTTGTTATTCCTCTGGTTTACCGGCCAAGCGCTCTGATCACAAAACCATTAGTTCTTATCAAGTTTCGTCGAAATTCTTTTACACTGATTACAACCTATTTATGGCTATACCACACAGCGCTTGGATGATTGCCAAGTGGCGCGAGTTCGAATTTTTATAGTTTAAAAAAAAAATTACATTTAGATCGTCTCTACATCAGTATCGTGTTTTGCAGACTCACGAGCTTTCTCTGGACTTGTCACTGTATGGATTCAATTCGTCTCATTACACTTTAACTTATATATAAACCAAATTTTAAGCACAAAATAATAGGATCATCAAAATGAATTATCTTATAAATTGGCATTAATGAAAGAATTTTTTTTCAAAATTCCCCTTATTCAGGTTCCAAAACACTTTTCGGACCATGGGTAAGACTAGACTTGGTTGCAATTAGAATGTTATTAAATTTGCTAGATTTTAATGTTTATATTAGAGCATTAGTGTAGTAATTGAGAAAATATTATGTTACACAAATTCTCACAATTTTGGGAGTAACATATTTTTCTCATTTACATGTTTGAATGTAGTTTGAAATACATAATATATAATGTAAATAATATAACGGCTTTTTATAGCCAAAAATTTCGAACACTTTTTATTCGTAGCGTACGATGTACGTACGCGATCGTAGAACCCTTTGTTCCGTGTTAACTCCTAAATGTTGTTATCACATCATAACTATTTGTTTTATGTCCCCTTATCCCAATTTTATTCATTTCTGTGGTTTTTGGTAAGCCAAATCATTTGTGTAAAACATAATCATGAACCATAAAAGCTAATTTTCTCGGTAAATATTCGCGACTCTTCGAAGATGAACTGATATTCGTTATAGACTGGTAGCGTAAAAAAGACTTCTATGAATTAAAAAAATATTCTCGTGTCAATTAGATATTATATTCCGAAATGAAGGGCTTTGAATGTTAATTAAAGATATTATACACATAATGAATCTTATATTATAGTTTTATTTATACAACAAACCTATTTTATCTGTGTATGAATTATGTTTGCAACCCTTTATTAAAATTTATTATCACTAATATAAAGTGTCTTTAATACAGTATCCTCATTAAGTTGCACTTCAGTTATATTTGTGTTGGGTATCCAGAAAGTACGGACGAATATTAAAATGCCATAGAACTTACTAAATATATACTATAATATACTAAATATATATAAAAAAATATTACCATGTTAAGTAACATCTACTATTTGCGTATGAAAATTATATGATCAAAGGCGGCAATGAACAATGCGTTGATTGAAGTTTTGAGATGATGCTTTTATAAATATTTTAGTGAGATGGTGATAAATAAATGAATAGAGAATAGTCTGGTGGCCACCCCAGAATTATTAAAAAACAAACAAACAAATAAAATAAAACTTTTACCCAAAAAAATCAGTTTAAAACTAAATGAAGGCCACCTCTAGTAAATATCTCTAGATACACCTTTGCTGGTAACTTATCCTTTTATAAGTGTGTTGTTCGTGGGGTCTATTCCTTTACATACATTTTATTAATAAATAAATTCTCACAATAAATGGAAGCAAGGCGTCTCTGGCTCTTCCTAGTTGCCACACAAGTAGATAAAATTTTGAGGCCATTTTTCGTTCAACAACAATCGTTTCACAGTATGTGTGACAAGTCAGGGAGCATCTTATTGGAAACATAGTCTTCATGGTTATCTACAACTGGCAAAAACTAATGAGAAAGTTTGGTTCTGTGACGGTCACCGTTTCCGGCAGTTCTTCAGTTGTCATCTCCATGACAAAGATAAACAAAGAATGATGGGTGCCAACCGTCTCAAACAAAACAACGCCAAATTGTAATCCGTCCTTACTTCCTGGATACCATTCCTTTCCTATATACATTTATATTTATAAAATCAACATCATCATTTCATGTTTGTACATATTATAATATATAGAAGTAAATTACATCGAAGGAAGATCATGCTAATTTAAAGTAAGAAGTCTCAAAAAGACGTAATTTTTATATTGTATGTATGTTTTTATCTATATTATTGTGTGTGCTAAATTTTATCATTGGCTTCAAGTACAGCAATAGCGGTTACAGACTTTTTAATGCAATATGTCACTGCGTAATATGTAATATCACAAATTATATTATTATTTTTAATAAATATAACGTTAAAGTTTGAAGAAAAGTTTCGTTTTAAGATTTACATTTAAAACATAATTTTTTAAACATTTCCTTCATATTGTTTATTGCATGAGTTTTTAATATATAATTTGCAACTACGTAAACGTGTTTAGAGTTGTGATATATTGTTTTAATTTCTTAGTGCCCTTATAAACCCTTTTTGCGTGACGCATGGATTCATAGTCACTGTTCACTTTAGCGTTTGTAAAGTTCACATTATTGTTTTTTTTAGAGATAAGTTCTATATATAATTTTAAATAATAAAATAATACATTTTCAGGTCCGAACAATGCAAAGCGAAGTAGAAGCCGCTTTAAGGTTAGTATCACCTACCTCACATCAGCGTTGCTAAACTGAGTCTAGTTCGGGGGAAATCGGGATTTCTAAACAATGTTTGCTTAGACTACATACTAAAAAGATTTCTCACAGTGCGTGAATTAAATATACAAGAAAAGCGAGACAACGTCTGTCCCGCTCGGGGCGTCTAATTTGTGGCTATAAAATCATGATGCCAAAATCGGGAAGTCTAGCTTACCGATTCACAATATAGTGAATGTAACGTTTCGTTTTCAGTCCGATCTCATATTATTGTATGAGAAATATTCTTATGTAAGTTATTGGAATACCATGACCGAAACGATAGTGTGAATTTCTCATATAAGAATATTTTTAACATTCTGAGATCGGACCAACAACGACCATGACCGGCTCTATAAGTTTATATATGTACTAAATAAGGTATTGTCAGATTGTTTTTATGTAATTTATAGAGCTCACACTTTAAGCAAAATGGATAAAAAGAAAGGGTCGAATTCTGGAACTATGAAGCCTATGTCAGCACACGATGAGAAGACGCTCAACACTGCTGTTGCCATGGCAAATGAAATTACAACTAAGTAAGTCTATATTATTATATGCCAGGACACCCTGTTCTGTTTTTTTTTTCTTTTTTTGCACGGTGCCATAATATAGATTAGTTACTATTAGTATAATATATAATTGCATATAGCTTTAGTATGCAATTACTTTTTTTTTGTTTTCATAATTAATCTTTTCAACGAGTTGGTCAAATAAGATAATAATATAAAGAATAAGCTCTGACTATATTTTAAAATTATATTTCCCATAGGTCTATGAACGATTTGGAAAGTGAACAGAAACCGTTAAACTCGCCGTGTGAAAAGTCCAAGTTTCACTTCAAATTTCCACTCGTGTCGTCTTTGCACGCTACTCACCACGATACAGAGAAAGAGCCAAATAGTAAGTGCATTTATTGTTTAAATATTTAAAATTGAAATTCATGTGACATAAGTTATGGAGGGCAACTTAAATGTTGTACTGTAAAAAAATTATTTTACGAAAAATATTTATAAGTAACCTAAACATGTACTATTTTAGATAAAGCCGAACGACGCAACTTTAGTGAAGAAGCAAAAAGTGTTCCAGATATTCAGGTATATAAATTTATTTAGGATTAATTACAATTTTTTCAATAAAATTGATGAACAATTAAATTGTGTAATAAAAATTTGACAATACCTTAAATTTACAGTTTTTTTTTTCATTTATTTAAATTTTAAAGTATTCAATCCTTAATAACGAATCTCACTGAAACGATTTTGTGCTAAAAAAACATATCTTTGGAAAGTTATCTTAAATAAAAAAGAAGAAAAAATAAATAATTTGAAAAAAATTATATGTATATAAATATTTGAAAAAAAAATTACAAAAATATACAATTTTTATTTAATATCATAAACCCGAAAAGTTTGTATGGTTGAACAAAAAAAAAGTATTTTTGAGTATGATTAATTTATTGAGGAAGGCCAAGGGGATACATTACATCACTTTAACAATACCCTACACATTTTCGTATAAAACAAGGAAACCGCTATCTCCTAAAACACGATATATACATACTTACTTGGGAGTTGTTAGCCAATGGCTAATTTAGCTTTATATTTATCTAATGGCTAATAACTCAAAAGTATACATTCTGTTTTGGGAGATAGCGGTTTCCTTGTTTTATACGCAAGTATGTATAAAACAAATGTCAAAATTAAAAAAAAAGAAATTTTTTTTCGTTTTACAAAAAATTACAGGCAACTCTAACAGAAGAAAGTAAACAAGCGTACGCAAGTCTCATAGAGCAACCGACGCCATCATCGTCGCTCATATCCCAAATGAACCAGGATATGCCGAACGCCACACTACCCAAACCTTCGACTATACCGAAACCGGCGCCCAGACACAATATACAGCAATTCCATTCGTTACAAAAGATTACATATCCTCACAGGTATGAATTATTTATATAGAAGCTAATACTTATATTCACTTTTTATCTGTTATTTTGTCTTTTTTAATCTATTATTTTTCGCTCGACCTGGTAACAAACACAAATCGAGGCGTAGAATTTCACCACTCGACATGTAATGTCTCGAAATTTGAGCAGAAGTTGGGAAACGGAAAATCTTAACACTAGGCTCTCTCTCCCTATCTACCCTGCTATATGCGGAAAAAAATGAATAAATAAACAAATTGTACGAGTGCTTATTTGCTTATATTTCCCTTGTAGCAACCGATCGATATTTTATCGAATATTTTTCGCAAATTTTTATATTTACATGACATAGCTGTTATTATGTTTATATTGTGTTGGAGGGAAAGTTCGGATTTTAAAGAAAATATTAGAAATCATTTATAAAAAAATGTGTTTAATATTAATTAATTATATATGCTCCGTCATTTGTAACAACTTGTTGCCATCTTTCAGATAAACTGTGAATTCCTGTTTTGTAAAAGTTCTCGTCCTTTTAGTTCAAATAGTCAGCAAGTCTTAGAAAAACTTCCAAAAGACTTAAATCTCTCCCGTTAAATTATTTTGCAGAGATCTGAACAGCTAATAATCACATGGTGCCATGTCGGGTGAATACGATGGGTGACTAAAGACTGCTCATCCTCACGTATTCAGTTTTTCTTGTATCAGCATAGCAGTACGCGGTCGAGCATTATCGTGGTGGAACACTACTCCTTTTCCAGACGCTAATGCTGGCCTTTTTTCTTTGATAGCTACATTCAATTTATCCATCTGATTGCAGTACAGATACGCGTTGATGGATATCCCTGTTTCAGCAACTCGAGTTTTCCTGTCCCACTAGTTTTCTTGTCCCACCTCAAACAAAGCAGTACTTTTCGTTGATTTAGAGTGTTTTGGAACTGTTGCTGATGATGTGTTGATATGAAATGTATATGTGATGATATGATATATTGCTGTTATTATGATAGTAATCAGCTTGTCCAAAAATGGTTCCACATTGTGTCTAATCAGATGTGATGAAAGTATTCTTACACGATCAGACAAATTCATTTTCGTTAATTCATGGGGAACTCAAACGCTTTTCTTTAACACAAATTCAAGAGTTAGAGATTAGATTAGAGACATGGATCGCAAAACGATCGATCTTGGATGGTCGTCCAGGTCGATCACTTTCGGGGATCTGATCCCCGGAACGTAATTTGCTAAATCTTTGGCAAGTACAAACATTTATAATATCTTTTTCGTTGCGTTGCTTCCTTTTTGGGGTTCATACAAAATGCAGTTGTAATTGCACTTTATCTACTGACATATTTTTCGCCTTAAATATGCCAAGTAAAAGATGAACTGTAAAAAAGACTCCTATTATACTATACAGCAGGTTAAATAAAAAAAAACTCAATAACTTACTAGAGATTACGAGAAAAACAACAAAACTTTCCCTCCAACTGGGCTGCATCCGTAACAATTCAGATATATGTTTACATGTTGTTCTTCAATCTTCGCAGGAGTAAGACATCAGAAACTCTTAAGGATATCAAAACGGAAATTAATGAGGTAACTTAAACTTGAAGAATGATAAGTACGGTACAGCCAACGAGTCTCGCAACAGTCTACAGCTAATTTCAAGGCTGCCACAGCTCGTCGACTGTACAGTATTAAATTCATTTGTATTTAAGTATATTTTTTATAAAAAAAAATTATCAATAAATGATTTCTTGTAACATTTCAGAATTTAAATCAATCTAATTCAATTCCACTTCCGCCGAGGGGTAGCAAACCAAAATTAGTGGATAAACCGAGACACTTTAGAAAATATCCCCTACGATTGCCAGATTCCAGTACTTATGGAGTTAAAACACAAGCTATTGTAACTCAAATAAAGCCACAACCAATTATATATCAAAATACAGTTAGTTGTACAATATCTAGGAATAGAGTCAAAGAAGAAACACCTGAAGTAACTGAAGTAGGCATAGACGTGTTTGACGGTCCGTCTTTACCTGTAAAAGCTGACACTAATCCTTTCATAGCAATACCTAATGAAACTATTGAACCTGGACCCAGCTCAGTAAATCCATTTAAATGCTATTTAGAAGAAAATAATTTTAATGTCGAAACGGATAAAGCCGCTGAGAACGCTGCTAGTGGAGAAAATTTCTCTAAAAAATCATTGAACAAAGGTAAATTATACTTATTTTTATTTTATTTAGTGTATGCTATATTTTTTTTAGTTTAACACTGCACTAATGTTATGACATTTGATTCCTCATGCAACGCCATAAAACATTTTCTGAAATAATACGTGTCGAGTAGGGGAACTTAAAGTTGCGCTTTGTCTTATTACCAGAGCGAGGCAATGATAATTAATCATTGCTCCGAAAAGGAATCGAATCCAACACCGTTGCGCTTACACTGCACCACGACCCCCTCTGCTTAGGAATAAATGAAAAATAAAAACCACAAATATTTTTTTCTTTCAGATCATGTGTCAGTTGAGGATTTACTAGAGTTCGCTGATCAAAAACCGTCGGCAAAACAGCGAGGTGTCGAATCTGATGAAGTCAGAATTATGAGTAAAGTTCTCAAACAACAGGTATACTAGTCATTTAATTGCTTCTTTAAGAATTTTATATTTTATTCTTTTTTTATTTAAGTTTAATCTTAGCTAAATTTGTTTTTAAATACTCATATTTTCTTTTGAAAATATCTTTCCTATATCCTTTGATTAGGAGAATTTTGCAAAAAAATGTCTAATTTTTCTCCAGGTTACACCTGAAGGATGTCTCGATGCTTTGGAATTTAGCGGCTGGAACGTACACATAGCCATAAAGCTGTTGAGAGTGAAAATAGCCATAGGTGATGAAAACGAAGTCTCCTTTGAAGATTGTCAAAAGGAATTGGAAGTCGCTGATGGCGATATAGTTAAAGCGTCTGCTGTTCTCGTTCTATCTAATAAAGATAAACAAAAATATTTTTTTGTTTAATTTTTCATTGTGATATTTCCGATATTTATCGATCATATTTGAATCGTTTTATGTATGTTTATTTACGTCGTGGTAATATAGTGAATGAACTGGTTGCGGTCGGTTTCAAGTAGTTGCAGTCAATCTAACTTTGACCGTTATAATATTGAATTTAGAACTAAAAGCGAGTCAGTGCTAACGCGACAGCCTCCTGAATTCGACGGAAAATGAGAAACGCAGTGTCTCAACATAGGGGTTCCCTCTACCCATCATGCTGTATGCGGGATACAGCGTGACGCTAAAAAAATATTATAATAAATTTGACCATTCGCTAAATAAAGTGCCCATAAAATATTTAATTGACATCCAGTATATATAAAAGTCATTATTTGTTATAGTAACTTTTTTATTCTGAATAGCGTTAACCGTCAGATTTTAATTTATTCAATTTAAACAGTTTTAATTGGTTTATTGAGGTTATATTTTTTTTATATTTACTGATGTTCTTAATATAGCTTTTATTATGTTATTTTTGGAACAATTTATTATAATTTACTAGTTTCAGTCACCCTAACCTCTTTTTATTCGACGCGGAATTTAATTAAAATAAAAATACAATATTAAGTGAACACACGGTCGTTACACCAGATTAACTAATATTTTTTTTATAATTTAGTAACAAATAAAGAATTTTAACTACTTAATGCTCTCGCCGTAGCGTCTCTATCTATAATTAAGATAACTATTTTGGGATTTTATTAAATAAAATTGACCATTTCATAGAGTAGCCGCATCTAGACTAGTGATCATTAATATAGTCAACGTAAATTATAGTCTAGCCACTGACACGATAATACAGCATTTCCTGAAACGCTAGTATTTCAAGATTGCTAAATAATTTTACAAATAAGCCAATTCTATAATATGTGTCTAAGAATATGTATAATAGGTACTTATTTTACTATTGTTATATTGTTTTAAGGTGAGTAGAATTGTATCTTTATGACTATAAGATAACAAAAGCTATCACATTATTCTGTAAACATTAATTTTACAAACATACTTTCATACTATGTGATTATTGAAAGGTGCTGAGCGCCTTGAGGAGATCTGTTTATTTAGTGAATTAGAATATATTAACAAGATTTTTTTTCCAATATTGTGTATTAATTTGAGTCAAGTTTCATCATTATAATATCAGCCTTTCGCTGTCGGTATCAAGCGGTGTCAGTCCACCTGGTGGAGTCCCTGCCCACCGAGCATCGCCGTAACTACCAACGGTTCTCATCGCTATGGGTCCCGCCCAATGGCACATCAGCTAAAATGATATGAACTTAAGTTTTAAATAACATTTATCTTTTTATTTACACACAAATAATATTATTGAATTATTAGCTGAGATCTATACAGCAGTTACTTATAGTTTTATGAATAGTTTATTTTATTTTATGTCATATTGACAAATATTGCGGAACTTGAAATGAAGTTTACCCAATGGTTGATAGAACAAAGCTTTTTTTTATTTCTTAGCTCTGGTAAAAAGGCAAAGCGGCGTTGAGTTTCGACATTGCCTTGACGGGAAAAGAGTCTTAACACAAGATCTACCCTACTGAATGCGGGATACATCGTGAAGCTGATTTTTATTATACTTGTGCCCTGCAAATGTAATTAAGTAGTACTTAAAATAATGAAATGAAATTAAAAATTAATTAATTTTAATAATGAAACAAGACATATTTTATATAACTCAAATTAATACATTGTTAGTTCACAATAACTAATAAAACGATACATACAATACCTACCTAAAGACATTAATAATTTTATATACCTAGCACATATAAACACATAATTATAAAGTAATCAAACAACTATAGGTACAAACTATAGAATTTTAACCTTTTAGGGCCAGTTTCACCAGTTACGAATAAAGCTTCAGATAGTAATCTATTAATTAATACTATCTCACACATAGAGGATAAGAAATATTTTCAAGGATAATTTTCTTATGAATTAACGATAATAGTAAGTAAACATTAAATGCATATGTTAAATGTGAATCTATTAGATATTGTTATTCGGGACCTGTGAAACCAAAAATTATAGCTAGTCTGGCAGATAAGGCTGTCCGGGACTTTATCAGGCAGTAGTGAAACTGGCACCTAGTGTAGCAATATTTTTATATTTTAATTATAAAAAATATTTTACTTACTGATTACTGCATTAAATAAAATATATGTAAGAAAGATGAGAGAACAGTCCTGGGGCAGGTGCACAAGTGTGTGACTGTAGATGCGACAGATTGTGGGTTCGATTCCCATCCAAGACAATTAAATATTCAATTTTTCCATTTCTTAGCCCCTAGCCCTGATAACGAAACAAGGTACTGTCCGTCACTCAACACACAATATCCCAGCTTTATAAAACATAAGAAGAGAATATAGTATCAAGACTACACTCCCGGCTGGTCTCAATATGTGCGTTTAAGCTATAATAAAAATAAAAACAATATTTCTCGTCTACTTTAGCTGAACTACATTTTCATATTTAAGTTTCAATCAAATTCATCTAGTAGTAGGTACTAAAGATATGCGTGTACAAGCAGACAGGCAGTTTAAAAAATGATTGTCATGTTCTAAATTATTTATTTATAATACATTCAATGTATTATAAATAAATAATTTATAATACATATAACAGGGGTCGTGGTGAAGGTGCACAAGAGTGTAACAGTAAACGTGGTTGTGAGTTCGACTGCCACTCGCAGGAATGATATATTTTTAATATTTTCATCGCTCTGGTAACGAGGCAAAGCGCGGAGTGGAGCTCCGCTGTTTTTCACGCAATGCCGCCAGAATTCGGCGGAAAGTGGCCAACGGAAGTGTCTTAACGAATACAGAGTGGCTTATTACTAGGTTCCCGGGTCGCCTCTGCCTATCGTGCTATTTTGTAATACAGCGTGAAGCTAAAAAAATCAATGTATATAATTTTATACTGTTTTAATCTATTACAGATAAATTACGATAGGTACTAGTTACTTAGACCAGCTTTGATCTGTTGTAAGTCGCAAGGGGGACTCAGTAACGGACTTATTAGTCGTAAAATTTAAACAAATAAAAATAAAGCTAAATTCAAAACAAGTTCCATTTTAAAATTCCCGAAATAGAAATATGAAGCTAGCATTCCATGAACTCTTCGTGTTGCACGGCGAGGCGCTCATATCAGTGCTTGGAATTACGACCCAAATGTGGAAACAAAGGGGCCACCTTGAAAACGGTTTATAAAAACAACGTATTCTCATTTTAATCTACAAAACTACGATTTAACTAACAAGAATTACTTATATAGTTATAATAAACAACGGTATAACATCTAAACACATTGCATTATAGAAGAGAATATAGCTGATAGAAAAGCGATGCTTCCCAAAGTATTATTTCTACATATACCATTATCTCAACGCGCCCAAAGACGCATGCGCGACTTTTTCGGCCTAGTTCTCGGACGAGGCCGGTGTCCGCGTGTGTATAGAGCGTGTTCGATAGTAGGTCCTTCTGGCGGTGTGCGCTTGGCAGCCGGCACGTAGGACGCGGCTGCGGCTCTCGACCTAGATACGCTGAACACCGCTTATACAGACGTTTTATATAACGGATATAAGTTTGATGAGCTTGGGATGTTAGTGTGGCTTATATAAGGTTAATATGGTTTTTTTTTTGTTTTTTTTTATTGTAATAATTTTTTACATGATTTTAGTCTAGTGTTGTTAAACTAGTTTCAAGAGATCATTTCCTTTCGTTTTTCTGGAAAGCTGAAGATTAACGACGATAGTAATATTTCATTTGTATATTCCTTCAGACATATGATTTATATATTTATTTACAATTGTTTATGTATACCAAAAAATATATATTTCCTATTTAACATGTTTTTATTATGTAAGGCTCAGAAAAGAAAAGAAGAATTTTCACAAACGTTAACTTACTAAGAAATATAAAAACATACCTACAAATAATCAAAAATCTACAAACTACAGTAACATAAATATATCTAAAACAATCATCACATTTAGAAACATACGTGCAGATATCAAATACATATTTCAAAAAGATTTGTAACCTCGACAGCATCATGGTTAGTGCTTAAATGGGTTAAGAAAATGGCACATTTCATTTGGGACGTTGCTGAGCCACCTATACACCTCCACTACCTATTCACCTACTTATATAACATCATGCAACCTAGTTTCGCTCCATGTCACCTACATACAAGGACGAAATTTGTTACAAGAGATTGAGATGGAATAGTTCATATATTTTTTTTTCATTTAGTTTATATAATTTAATTGGGAAATATTCACGACTACATATTCAGTCGATTCGCCATTCTTGTACCAAAAAAAACCGTTGAAACAATTTTTAAAACTCTTGATCAATGTCTTGAAATAAATTATAAAATATTATATAGCTGATTGGGAACAAATGGGATCATTTAAAATATACTTACGGCAAAAAAATATCAATTAAACTAAGAACAAAAAAACAACACAGGATCAGATATTATTTTTCCCGACTGCTAAGGAAGGGTTATGTATGTATGTAATATTCTTTATTACCTCTTATCTCCAGAACCGCCGAACGAATTGACATATTTGAGATAGCGTTAGATTCGTATTAGCAGCCCAAGATTTCTTAGATAGGTGACGTTAAAAAAAATAATCATGGCGGCTGTGGTACGCCATTGGACTTAGTGGAAAAAAAAATCGTTTCGAATACTACAATATGGGTATCAAATTCAAGAGATAAATTTCAGGATTTCTAAGACGTATATCATGATTATCATACAGAGTAAATTCTAACCAAAAAAAGAAAAATAAAAAAAATATTTGTAAAAACCCGGCATAATGCCTGTTAATCCTAATAAACTATTGGGCTTGTTTATTTTCTTTTTAGTTTTACGCAGTCGGTGTTTTTGTTTTTACAAATATTTTTTTTTAGTTTAATTTTGATACACTAAACTGACATCAGAGTGAGTCTTTAAAGAATTTAATAGTTATTATTATATTAAAATAGGTTTCATATACTTTGAGAGACGGTGTTGTATTTTTTAAATTTAAAATCCTAGATCTATAAAATGGTATTATAGTACGGATGAACAATGAAAATTTAAACCTGAAATCTACCGACACGTTATACAAGTTTCAGTGTTGTCTCACTTCCATTCAAGTACATTTATTCCATCAAACCGGATATATCAGTAGGTATTCGAAGTTCATATAGATCTTTACAAAAGCTGAGTACCGTATCTTGTTGCTAGGTGTGAAATAATATAAAAAAATATATTTTATTATTATAAAATAAACTGAAAAAAAATACACAAAAGGCGATTAATCTTTATAATTGATGTATTCCATTTTAAATACTAGATTTTTTGTAAAAAGGCTACCAAAGCGTTACTTATATATACATATTCTATTTATAGTAACAACAAACTCACCACCAATTCTGTTTTTAATTCTAATAGTAAGATTCTTTCTATGTTTTAATACCACGTGGTCACAAATATAACACGTTGTTAGAGTTATCTAGATTAATTAACAATAAAGTGGATATATGCATAAATATTAACATAGAGACAGTTCGAATAGTCCTTAAAATGTTGTATTATGAACACCGTAATTACTGTGTTCTTTTTTTAACATGTTCATAATAATAATTAACAGCAGCTGCTTGTAAAATTAAAACTCTTATTACATTTATTCAACAAATAACAGAGCAATGGTTACTATCGTTAGATATATCATTTGCAGCGCAATGAAAAAACGGGCCGTGCACCGGGGTTCGGAACTAGGGCACCCAGTTTATCCCTCCTCCCCACGCTGGTAGGGAGTGGCGACCTATTTGTTTCCTGCTTTACGTAAGGCTAAGCCGGCCCTGGTGCAGTCTAAATATGACTGTGATACCTTTTGTTCTTCTCGTGTTTTTAATTAAAATTCTAGGCCTTAAAAAACTAGTAATTGGTAAAGTTCATGTGAGAAATAAGAGTTCGTATGATTTTTTTTTCATAAAGAATGTTCAATTTAAAGTCACGCTTCAAGTTCACTCCTTGTCATTTAATATTTTAATTCGTATACTAACCATCGATAATGTTATACCATATTTATATAGATATATATTCAAAATACGTAAATAAATGAGAAAAAATCATTATTCGTGATGACTTCTTTAATATAATGATTATAAATTTATATATTTTTTTTGCAGGATTTTTTTTATTTTTTTGAACTGTTGAAGCTGTTGTTTAATTCTGTACTATCACTCACATCCTTCATATAGTTATAGAGGAATGGATAAAGACAGCCTATTACAATTTACACTCCGTCCTTCACTCTACGCCGTTTTTATAACCTTTTACTTAACTAAATCGAGAAATGTACATATAATTATATATAAAAACACAACCGAGAGCGATTGAGCCAATATCATTCCTCGCAGTTAGATACCATCCTATTTATCAAATGCGCTACAATGGCGTCAACTATTCATTATAACTAAAATACATGTTGTTTTGTTCTGATTAAAAAGCTCAGACATGAATCGTGTTTTTTTTAGCGTTAGAGAGAACCTAGTGTTAAGACACTCCGTTTCTCATTTTCCGCTGAATTTAGCAGGCATTCCGGGCGGAACACAAAGCCGCGCCTTGAAACGACACCAGAGCGAAGAAAATGCAAATATTAAATATTTAATATTCATTTTCTTAACTCTTCATTCCCTCCAGTGGGAATCGAAGCCACACCCTGTCTCGTTTACAGTTAAAGTTTGTGCCCCTGAGCCACGACTGGCCTCTATATTATTTTGTAATGTGAGTTTGTTTCTGTTACATTAATTTTATTTTAATAGTATTTTCTAATATTTTTACAAAAACGTGAGACCTCTAAATAGGTATTATACTTACATTTTAAATATAATACTTAATTAGAATAGGTAGACATATATTGTATTTTTGAAAGCAAAACATTTCAAAAACTTAAAAAAAAAGTTAATAACATGGGAAAGTAGATTTAATTCGGATTGAGTTAAAATTCCAAATGGTCTAATGATTGTAACTTTCCCTTTCACGCACGGAACGAACGTTACAAAATAAAATTAGTATTGACCCAAATGCGCTATAATAGCTGTAGGTACTTATATGAGAAAAAAATGTGCTATACAAACATAAAGAATAACAAACTAAAAAAATAATATATTTAGGAACTATCTGGATGTAAGGAGGATTTAATATGAAGACAGAATATATTAGCTGTAACTGTAAATAACACAAATTATTAGAACGTGGATTTTTATCGACAGATCATGCGATATATTTAAAGGGATGGGGTCTGACAAAGAACAATACGAACGTATTGTTCTTTGTTGATTGTTTGAAAGTTAAACTTCTAACTGTTTTAATCAGCTTCACGCTGTATCCCGCACACAGCAGGGTAGGCAACCACAACCAGTCGGTTTTACAGTCACACTTCGTGCCTCTGCGTCACGACTGGCCTCAACTGTTTTCTATATAATATATTGAAAATCATCAGAGGCCATCTCTACTTTTTTAGAGTTAAAAATTTAAATTTCAAATTACTGTCAGATCAAATCCAAATAGCCAGATAAAAGAAATACCAGAAAAAATATAATCTGTAAATCGGTCAAAATAAAAAACTTGTAGATAGACCGAAGCTCTACAACTATAATGGCCGTATGTAGCGACGTTCCACTGGAAAACTCACTTTTAGTCATTGGTGGCGTAGCTCTCATAACTTTCGACTTCTTTTAAATTGTAGAAAAAAAAATTGACTATACATCGTTTCACATTTTTTTTACTTTTACAATTAAAAAAATACAACTAATGCAAATTATACGGTTTTAAATAAGTAACAAAAAATATATCTCTATTTTTATAAATTCAGTTATTAATATTTGTTATTGTTTGTTTATTTTTATTTAATGAGTTCGAGTGTTAATATTAAATAATAGTTTTGAATAAAAATAATAGATAACAAATATAGAGTCATCTTTTTGAAAGGAGACTGAGGAGACTGAACTATATAAATTTTGGCAATCTGAGAGCCGAGTTATTAGAGATTTGATAAAAGTGAGGTTAACTTCGTAGTACAATTTCTTGAATATCAACTTCTATAAAATATGTGATTGCTGAATTGTTTAAACATTAATGTTTATTATTTATAAATAAAACACATTTTAATGAATATTTTATTCTTCTTCTATAATCTTATTAAAATGTCGTCTAAGAAGTGTGCAGCTGGAACTAAATTATTTTGGTATCTAGCCCAACTAAGGTATAGTACCTTATATATATAATACTCATAACATGAGCACAGCAGCCTACCATTCGTCTTCCTACAATACAATTGCAGTATTTCATAGCAATAGCTTCCCTTCCTCTACGAAAGCTGTCAACTAAAACGTAACAAATATATTTTCCTGCTTATATGTCGGGATTATATCACACCTCTAAGTAACCAGGTTGTGGTGGTTTTCATCGTCTAAAGGTCGTCGGATTAGGGTATTGCAGTGTCCATTGGCTATCCCACAATTCACACAGCGATTCATATCCATAGCGTGGCGGTCGTAAGATCCAAAAGATTTCAGAGTCCAGTGGGGAAGCGAGGGTCGTACAAAGTAGGCAGAGTCAAAATCCGAGAAAAACAAAACAGTAGTCGTTGAAAATATCAAACAAACGGGAAAACATTCAAAACGTCGATGCGTTATGACACGGTCGTAATGACAGAAGCAAATGTTTTTTTTTTAATGTTTTTTATTTAATGGCCTGATTTTGCGATGACAAACAGAAGCAAAAATGCAAAAAATCATTAGACAAGGTGTGATTGTCAATCAGCTGTCACATCTCTGATTTAAAATATGATTGATTTTAATCGATTAAGGATCTAAATCTTATTTTTTTTTTTCATTTTTCTCCACTTCAAGAATGTCAATTAATTTATTATTTGCTAATCTAAAAAAATAAAAAAATTGTAATTTTTTAGATCACATCTCAATTCTTTACGTGAAGGCCCAAAAGTTTCATTCTCCTTTTATCACGAGTATACTTTTTGTTTATGATATTTCAATAACTATCGTTCGTTTTTAAATATAATTTTTTCAAATAGTTAAGGTTTGCGATTTTCTTGTAGTGTTGTAACAACACAAGGCTAATAAATCAAATATGAAATAAAAAAATAAGGTTATTTAGAGAAATTGTTAAACTTGAATTTTAACCAATGTAATGGAACAAAGTGATTGTAGCGTTTCCGTTTGGGCTGCCGATGCGTCGCAGTTGCGGGGCGAGGGGGGGCGAAGAGGGGAACGACGGGGGAGGAAGAGGGGAGGGAGGGGAGGGTGATGGAGCCAGAACTTCTTCCGCGCATACGTATAGTTGTATAGAACACAATGCGGCACCGCTCTGCGTCGACGTGGGCCCGCGCGCCAGCGTACTAGCCACCACAACACTCATAAATACATATAGCACGGCGGCCGCCATCGGCACACCACCGCCGACCGACGTCAGAGAAGCCGTGGCCGCCGTCGCCCGCCAGCACTGCTCACTCCTGCACCAGGTAAGTGGTGCTAGCGATGTTCCCGCGCCTTCACTGTCACGGCGACTTCCCCATCGACGTCTTTAATGTGCTGGCGACATTTCTACAATTTATGTTATCAATAAGACGTTTATAATGTGTCAAATTCACTGGCCTAGAAAATTTGAGATGTCATTTGTGTGTTGATATATATATACATTTACTAGGTTGAATCAACGACCCGAGTGGGTGCTGCTGGTGTTCATCATGACTAAGACTTTAATAGTGTGTTACATACATACATAACATAGTAGGTATATGTGTGTGTATATGTGTGTGTGTGTAGTACGAGTATGTCTCTCAAATTGTATACTATTCGCAACGACGCTTAACTCCATTTTATCGCAACTGAATAAACATGAATACGCTGAAGTAACAACCGGATATGATAAGAATTTCAAGTGACCTTAAAACTTACATTTTCTTGTTTGACTTAACTAATCCATATTTGTAATTTGATATTACGTATAAACAACTAAAATGGTTATAGTTTCATGTAAATATATATAAAAAATATATATTATTTTATTAAAGATACTTTACACTTAATGAGTGACTTAAGTTCAGTGTTGATTTTAATTAATTTGTAAATTTCATTTTAATTTTTATGGTATTTAGTACTTAGATAAAAAGTATTGGTTAAATACATATGCAAAAAAAATCATAATAGAATCCTTATTATGTAAATAATAAACACTATTAAGGTATTGATGTCGAAACAATTAAAGACCTGTACAAAATAATAGTAAAATTACTATAAATATTTATATCATGATAATTAGAAAAACATAAACCTTTTGTGTTTATTATATAAAAGTGATATGTAGAGAACCGTCGGGATTAATCTAAAACAACTTTAATACTATAATATAATAATATAAAAAATACACAAAATAGTATATTAACGCACAGTTCTTTTAGGAACATTATGTACTAATCACATACATGACGAGAATGACCTTATTAGCATATATATAAATATGAAGCATAATATATATGTATATATAAATTGTTATGTTTTTATATATGTATATAAAAAAAATGCAAGTTTCTGGACTGCCTACAGCGTTGATATGTGCCTTTTGTTTCACCCGTTCCTAATCAATAATAATGTTATCATTCATAGGTGCCCTAGTTTTTTGCCTCAATTTGTATGNATATATATATATATATATATATATATATATATATATATATATATATATATATATATATATATATATATATATATATATATATATATATATATATATATATATATATATATATATATATATATATAGAGGTAGTGTGTCCACAATTTTATCATTTATGAAATTATATTCCCAGAGAGAGAGGGACTTAACTGTGGCGTACGAAGTCGATTTCGAGCACTTCACACCCAATTCCGTTTGATCTCTTGCTGCCTTTCGGAATATTTGTATCGACCGCTTTGCAGTATAGCGCGTTCCTCCACTCGGGGGTCTCGGTACACCGGTGCTGAGATACACGTTTTGCCTATGAATTTTGTTAGCGACTGCGCAGTGACGGTGCTCTAGTTATTTCGGGTGCTGTCCTAGATCCGAACGAGGTCACCAGAAGCGCGGTTTTCATCATCAGAGCGCTTTATTCGATGGGGCCGCGTCGGGCGGTTCGACCTCGGAGATATGTCCAACTTAGATAGTGATTAACATGCTAACTTGTGCGTTGTTTTATTTACAATGATTTATCTTTATTCTATAACGGTCAATTTCAGTTTATATTCGAATACGGCATAGTTGTGATGGTAGAGCACGTGTTTTAATTTGACAACAAAATATTTTTTTTTTTTATGAGCAAAGACCTCATAGTGTGTAGGAAATAAATTAATATATAGGAAATAAATTAATAATACATTTTGTTAGTATAATTTTTATTTATGTCTGTACATACATACATGTCTGTACATGTCTGTACATATGTCTGTACATATATGCATTTTAATTCTATTAATAAAAAATAAAGTATATCGCATGTTTAATAGTAAAGGAATAGTGCGAAACAGACAGCGAAGGGGAGGTGCCATTTGGTTCAAAGTAAGCCAAGGCCGACTTGGAGGGGATAACGTTTACACGTGTGACCTACATAGAGCCCGAGCGACGGCGGAACGAGCCGACGACGCCCGAGCGCTCGCTGTTTGCTATTCTTTGATCAATACGGAATGCTAGATTACCAAAGCACCTAACGTTCCATTCCAAGAAAATTACTCGCAACAGATTCACATTCCTTTACTGAATTAAGTATTTGTGTTTTTTAAAGTTTAGCAGCAAATACACGTGGCTTAAGAGTGTGCACGTGTTGCACGATCGGGTCAGTGACCTGCCATATAATTCTTTTTTAAACTATTGTTTTGAAAAAAAATCATGATTCGGTTCTGACTCCACATGCAGTAGTAAAAACGTCATCGGTAAACGTCGATAGTATTAGAAATAAAACTTTGACAACCTTCGTGAATAGAGTCGTGGATCGCAGCGTTAGCCGCAGCGGTTGCTCCGCGCGGTACGGAGTGCATCGATCGCGATTACATCACCACTTGTGTCCTTTCTCTGCGCGCGCAGCACGCCCCGCGCCGCCCCCGCCCCCCGCGCACACCGCCCCGCGCGCACCCCCCCGCGCCGCCCGCGCCCCCCTCGCTCGGCCCCTCTCGTAGCCGTCGTCACTACGCCGTCGCTCTCCGTTACGCGCTACCATTCGCTGTTTGATCCTCGTTTGGCACGCTTGTGTCCGCACTCGTACTATACAGACCCTAGTGGAAGTTTAACTATATTCAACAAATTTATTGTTAGTTTCTCATCCGACTGATAGCGTGGTTGACGTAATTGGAAATAGGAAATTTTAGTGACGTTTCAAGTTTCGTTTAGGAAGTGTTATTTCGCCTTTTCCTTTTTTTTTTGTTTCAATTGTGTTTATTATTTTGGAGTTTGAATTTTATTGTAAATCAGTCAAAATATGTTCGTAACATTAAACTTTTATAATTTTATCTTTATTCGTGTTCGCCAATAATTAGTCATTTTTCCATTTAATACGTCATGTGACTGAGGCGCTAGCGGCCATTGACAATTGGCGGGAAACTGTATTATGTGTCATTTTAATTGTATTTTATCAGATATAATATTTTAAGAAGAAACATGAAGAGAAGCATGAAGAATGAAGACTTATGTCAGTCGTGTCGGCGGGAGAAATTGACTCGACTTTGTAACGTCAGTCAGTCTTTTTCTCTCTCCTATATGGTCGACATAAAATATCATCACACAAGCAGTTACCATCAACGAACTCCTCAAAACTTGTCTAGTTATGTCCGCAGTGACGTCGGAGATTACGCAGCCTGTAATTATTTCAGATGCGAAATCGCTGAATTTTCTGCAAGTGACGTAACGTTTAGTATTTATTCTCTATATAATCATAGTTATAATATAAATTTTATTAATTATAATCTTTATTTTAGTCATTTATATTTATGAATGTTCAGTTTACTCATAGCTGTTCATGACGAAATAATAGCTTCCACTCAGCTAACGGCGGGAATTGGGCAATCCGCGAGCGAGCGGATGTGCGCACGCGCCGCGCCCCGCCGGCTGCACCTCCCTCCCCTCCCCCCTCCGCCTCTCCGTACTCATTCGCCTTGCCTAAAATTTCAACTCTTACAACGGTTAGAACGAGTTGAACGAACAACGAGTTGAACAATTACGGCCGCCTTTTAATTTTCTTTTTAATGTTCCAGCCCTCGTGTCTCTGACGTCTTCAGGAACACCATGTTTTGCAACATTCTTTTAAAATTTCAGCGTTGCGATTTATAAAATTGTTCTGCATTTGCGATGAGAATTGTATGCATTGCGATGAAATATTATAAATTTTGTTGTACTAAATATAAATAAATATATACTTAAATGAAATTATTTTATATATTCTTTCATCTAACAAAGCTTGAGTAGAAATGATATAGTGTACTACGTTCCTAAACCCACTAAAATCAGACCATCCGGGCTACACCCCCGGCCCGCCCTCGCACGCTCCGCCCAGCGGTGTGCCGTATCCTAGTTTTTTATGGGCTTACAGTTTTTTTTTTACATTTCAAATTAAACATAATTACTTTTTTAATAACTTTACACACACAATATGATGCATTTTTATTTTTTAGAAACAACTCCGAAAACATTGTAAATTAACAATTTTTTTTTTGTCAACTTCTTATTATAAACTAATAATATTTTATTTTATTTCACGGTCTCTCGCATAATGTGGATCCGGAACAAAGAATTAAATATTAACCCACTCTCTTCTCATTATATTTATAAATATAGTTAAAGTAATACGTAAATAAAAATAACCTTTTTTTTCTAAACATATATTGTACTTTGTTCCTAAATAAAGTGATGACTAAATTGTATTTAAATAGTCACTTGTTACATTTGGTCATGCTCATGTAGAGTAGGAAATGAGACAAAAACTTATTAAAATTGAGATAAAAAAAACTTGAAAATGATACATAAAAACTTATTAATTTACGTATTGTATGAATGCTTTCTGAATTATAGGGATACATAATTTTTCAAACTAAAACACTAAAAATATTCTAATATTAATTTTCTTCATTATTTTAAAATGATAATAAATACTTACCTACTACTTACTACTTTTACAAAAACATAAAACTTGACATATTGACATAAAACATAAAACTTGAGGCCGGTCGTGGCGCAGCGGCACGAGGTGTGACTGCAAAACCGACTGGTTGTGGGTTCGATCCCCACTCGAGGAGATGAAATATTTACTTAAATTTATATTTCCATTTCTTCGCTCTGGTGTCGAGGTTAAGCGCGGCGTTGAGTTCTGCCACTCAACACGCAATGCCTCCAGAATTCGGCAGAAAGTGGGGAACGGAGTGTCTTAACACTAGGTTCCCTCTGCCTACCCTGCTGTGTGCGGGATACAGCGTGAAGCTAATTTAATTTTAATTTTTATTTAAAACTTGACAAAAACCTTCTCGTAAGAAAGCTCATGATTTTCAAAAGAACTTCTTTAAAGAACCTCTTTGCTGTCTGTTTGTCTGTCGGTCTTTTTGTCAAAACTCTTTACTGGGGAACGCGAAGATATATTAAGTTGAAGTTAATATTCGAAAATCAGGTCTACATTGCCAGATTGCCTGAAAATGAAAAGCAGAGTACTATATACTTCTAAGCACAAGCAAACGCTTGTAATTCCCATCGACCTTGGATCATTTAAAATTGGTTCAGAACCCACAGTGCGCGAGCATAGGCGTAGGAAAAGGGGGGAGAGAAGTGGACAGTGGCCTGTCCTCATCCTATTCCTTCAATCAAAAAAACTCTTTTTCTTACTAGTTTATACATAAATACGTATACTTTAAAGCAAACAAGCTTTCTTTTTTTTACCACTGGTATTGGAGCAAAAATAAAATACAACGACCCTAAATCCTAATCTAAGCTTAAATAAAACCGGCTAAGTGCGAGTCGGACTCGCCCACTAAGGCTTCTGTACCAATTTCAAGGTTTTAGGTCAACGAAAAGTACAAATTATATAATATAGGTTGACAAACTTAAGATGGCGAGTATATGCAATCATTTTGTGTTAAAATAACTACAAATATAAGTTTGTAATATTTTTTTATTACTAATTATAAATTTTCACTTTTCCGATTTTTTCCATAATTAGTATTTTAATTTCTTCTTCCACAGGAAGTACTTTGTATAATATATTATATCAAAACCTAAAGGTTTTGATGACGCGGCGGTTGACTTAAAAGCTATATTTTTTTGTGCTTCTAGAGCCTATACACATATTAAATATTAATTTCAATTTGATACCTTCACTCGATCTCAAGATCAATGGTCTTAGCAAAAAGAAAAAAACATTAATATAATCAATGTAAAAAAAACAAACTTAATAGGTTCCTAATTAACCCTAAGGTTACAAATAATGTATATTAGAGAAATTATGCTTTATTTAGCACACCATACTTCTTAAAAATAAAAAATTGTAAGCTGTATTTAACTCGTATATACAAAATTATATAACTTAAAGCCATAATTATCTTTCTTTAGTTATGTTGAGAACAGTATATGACGGTCTTACACTCGATGAAAATTATAAAAAAAAAAACGAGTAAGTACCTACTGAAAGTTCTCGTTCTTCTCAAAAAACTAGCCGTTAGTCTCGTTGAGAACACGTTGTGGGGCTGTTGACTTGGGTGTGTGTGTAATATAATCATATTTTAATCGACTTTTCGGCACTACATATATAGGCTTAATTGAACATTAGGTACATTTATATCGAGTACGTAATAAAGGTTCCGTTTTTACCTTTTAAAATAATCATAAAAACATCAAAAAGAATTCTTGAAAAATCATAGCAATATAAAAAAGAAATAAATAATATACGTATTTGAGCTATACAAGACCGATTTCGCAACATAAATTTGGAGGAATATTTTTTTCCACACAGATTAAGATTACAGATGACAGTTATATGAAGCTGGATCGTGGATATAGGTAATTTTAAAAATTCAATATAATTTCGATGCATTTTATTTATAGAAATGAATTAAAATGTTTATTTTTTGTAAAAACTTAAGTTATTTATTATTAGGGGCCCGCCCACATCTCAATTAGCTTGGACTGTATGACCCTTGCCATGCGGTGCTTTATTTACGGCCGGTAGTAATTGATATTTGCAGCAAGTAATCAAAGAGAACGTAGTGTCAAGACACTTTCCGTTTTCCACCTAAGTCCGAGTCACTGCGTGTTGAATTCCAACTCAACGCCATACTTCATCTTACGGGAGCGGAGAAAGTAAAACAATTTAAATATTATATGTAGTCCCATTCTCTATGCAAATAAAGAATGTAGAACAAAGTGTTTAGTCCCAAGGTTAGGAATTTCCACCATGTCATTCATGAAGACAATGTAGTGAAGCAACGTCTTCTTTAATTTTATATATCAATGGAAAATGTCTATGACGCTGAACATCTTTTACCAAGGCGACATTTTATTATTTCTTATAGTTTAGCTGGATTGTCATGTATGTTTGTCAGGTGATCCAGATCTTCAATTTTTAATATGTCTGTGGGAAATTGTCAAAACGTTCAACAACTTGTGTTGAGGGCGCATTTCATTATTTATATAGTTTAGCTGGGCCATAGTGCTTCTACTTCGGAGGTGCCAGTCTTCAAAATAAAATATAGCTATTAGTTAATAGCTCCTAAAAAAATATTCATATCCGTCCAGTAGATCCGAAGTTGTGTGTACAAACAGGCAAACAGACAGACAGACAAAAAATATCATATATTCATATTCTATTAGTATTTTTGTATTGTTTTTTTTTCAATATATATTCAATGTATAAACACATTTTTTACTGTGTTATTGAAGTAAAGAAGATAGAAGATAATATTACAGTCACGTCAAGTTGATCCCGTGACTAATAATTTTGCCGACACATAATTTTGGTTTAAAAGTATTTTATATCATACATTGAAATGATATCTATTTGTCTATTCATATTTTCATTTCCTCGCTCTAGTAACGGCGTTGAGTACCGTCACTTAACCCACAATGCTTCCAGAATTCGTCGGAAATTGAATTCGGGAATTCAAATTCAAAATACTCTTTTTTAAATAGACTATTGTAAGCACTTTTGAATTGGAAGCGTCTTAATGGGAACCAAGTCTTAACACCAGGTTCCCAGGTTCCCTCTGCCTACCCTGCTATGAAGCTAAAAAAACATATATATAATTGAAAAATACATAATTGTAAAATGTTTGAGGTATGAATACCATATTTAGTGAATATTACAAAAAACTCAGTGGGAGGAGCTTGGATGTACTTCAAAGGGCCCTTTTCATATCAGAATTATCGGATTTAAAAAAATATCTTAATTATATAATTAATTATCGCTTGCATTGATTGAGCAGACATATTAACATTTTTCTTTTATTAGTAATCCATTTATTTTGCTTAAATTAAACATCCGTAAAAACTCGTATATTTCACAATATTTGAAAAATTATAATTGGTAAAATAAAATAATTTATGTAATAATATTTATAAATAATTAAAAAATATATTTAAATAATTTACTTATATTTCTAGGCGCAGGTGATATAATTTCGTGCAGGTGAAGTTTTATAGGGTCAATTTAGCTAACGTGGCAGCTGCAGTATTTAGGTACTATTTTGTGTCACATACATATATGTATGTTGAGGAATTATCAATTTAGATTTGGTATAATATAACCGTGACGTACCACGGTTGTTTAAAATACTGCTGACCTCTCAAGGTTTTTCCCCTCAGATATATACAAAATATAATAAATTCAAGTTGAAACTCTCTCTCACTTAAAATTATTCACTCCATGTATTAGTTTTTTTTTGTCGTTTAAGAACTCCAACGACGCTGGTTTTGAAATTAATACAATAAGTAGTTAATTAAGATATATCAACAACTAAAACAATATTTAAAAAAAAATATTATAACGTCTTCTGTTATAGGCCCGCTGTACTGTTTAAAGCTTTTTTTAGTTATTTAACTTTCTATTTGAAGCAAATGCTTTTACCAACATTACTTCGTAGATTAATAAAGTTAACGATTCAAGTTTAGAAAGAAGTGTATCAAAAATAAAGCACTTGTAGTTCTGGTGTATAAATGTAAAGTACGTAGCAATTTATTAGATTATATTTCTCAACTACCACTGGCCCACCCGCGGCTTCGCCCGCTAGAACTACATGATTATTAATTTAATAAACAGAATTGACTAACAACTATAATGATTTTTCTACATTATTCTAATTTCTATAAGATTTTTTTGTTTTTTGAATTTTTTTATGATTTACCTTCATGGTAACCTTCGCCAACAACTAAATTAATAAAAATATTTAATTTATCAACAACATCATAACCAAGACGTTTCGAGGGTCATTCTTTAGCCAGAATCACACCAGCGCGATTCCGAAAATGATGCTTTATGCACAACGCCATCTATTGGGCTTAAAGTTAAACTGTAACTGTTCGGACAGTTAAAAAATGCCGTTTTTGTGTTAAATTTCACTTAATATATTATAATATTAACCGAAAACGACATTTGACTAAATACATATTATACAGTTAAAAATACAGACACATATTTATTACAAACAATTATACATTTATTATAAGTATAGATACACATTGCTATACAATATTCGCAGGTAAACTTATGCTTGAGTTCATTCAAATGACGATAATTTTTTTTAAAGAACCGATTTTGATGAAACCCTTAATAACTACTTAATATGTTATGCTAATATAAAACAAAGCAATTGGTGAAAGTTTTAAATAAATCGGTTCAATACTTTCTGAGATACGTGTTATCATACATACAGACAAACAGACAGACAAGAAATTTAAAAAAAATATTTTGGCTTTTCATTATTCTTCTTAGGTGTTCCTCTATCCAATTCAGTCAAAATCACTAAATGTACAGACAAAATATTTTTACTATTTTATTATATATATAGATATTATTAAACTACTTGAGTCCTGTCGTGGCGGAGGGGCACAAGCGTGCGACTGTACACGTGACGGTTATGTGTTCGATTCCCACTCGAGGAAATGAAATATTTAATATTTTCATTTCCTCGCTCTGATAACTTATCGGCGGAGTTGAGTTCGGACACTCAACACGCAATGCCTTCAGAATTCGGAGAAAAGTAGCGAACAGTAGTATCTTAATGGGAATGGAGTGTCTTAATTTAATGATTTTTTTTAAATGTTGTCTATCTATTTATCTGTTTGTACACGCATCAGCTCACGATCACCTCCTTGGCACTAGTAGATTTTTTGACTGAAACATTTTTAAAGCTATGTAATGAAAACAGGTCAATTACAGCCTAGATTTCGCTATAATTGATTTTGAATACAACTGATTTTGTGGTCCAATTAAACCATAAAAAAAACACTAAAATGCCGCCTCAAAAACTAGCTGCCCACCCGTGGCTTCAACTGACCCGGCCTTAACTATACGATTATTTATTTACTTTTCATTATTTTAGTGAATTTAATATGGTTATCTACTCTGTTATATAAAAAAAGAAGAAACGATGTTTGGGTATTTCGTGCCAGCGTTAGCGTTTCTTTCGCGTATAACACGATTCCGTAGGAATTTTGGAATAAAAAGCCTATATGTTGCTCCACAACATCCCCTACCTTTTAGTAAAAGTTCCATAAAAATCGATTCAGTAATTCCTGAAATTAGCTCGGACTAACAGAAAGTCTTAGTTTTAGTATCATGTAATTAACTATATACAATGAGAAGCAGTTATTTTGAAATCACAGCGAGACACTTCAATTTTATTTATATGTATAGATCAAACATCTGGGATAATGTGATGAAGATTAATAATAGTCAATTTAAGTACAAGAAATAAATAAAGACTTGAAGTGCCTTTCAACACACAATGCCTCGAATTCGGGAAGAAAACAGGAAACTCTTATATGGTTAATGTAAAATAGCATAGCAAGTGCCGCGCAGGCAAATTTACGGTCTGCAATTCAAAATTTGTTTTATCTCTTTCTTTTACTAAAAACTGTCAAGAAAATCTCTGTCTTTTTGAGTTGCGCTTCTTACATCTGAGACTTCTAAAATCGAATTATATGGATTCGAAAGGTACAGGTACAAGGTAAAGGTACCTACTTTTGTTTTAGCACACCTATCCTGATTTAATAAATAAATAATAAATTATATTTACACTTGTAGGTAAAGGTAAAGTGTTAAAGTTAATAAGGACATTTTAGGTATTGGGGTCTTATTATTGTCCTGTAATTTAATATACTTACATAACAGGAAAATAACCATAATTACCGCATTAAATTACAGTCTTTCGTTTTCATGCACAAATATAGGTATTGTTTTTTTTTCTGATGCTTCAAAAAATATTTAAATTTTGTTGGTTTAATATAAATAATTTTGTTTTTGGTATTATTTTTACTATTTATGGATAGACTGAGGTCCCAGGGTCCCCAGACTTACTAACTTGAAAGTGGGGCCCTTTCAGAGGTAGTGCTAATTCAAGGTAGGTACACACTCATCTACGTTAAAGTAGAAACGCTCGTATTTAAATATGTTGTTAAGAATAATATAAAAAAATATATTTATTAATTCCAGACCCTTTATGTGAGCCTTTACTCCTGTCAGAAGTCCTTTTCGCCTCATCCTTATAAGGTTATGACGATGCGGCGGCTTATAGGTATAAGGTATTTCCCAATCACAATCCTGAAATTGGTACAGAAGACTCGGTGGACGTGTCCGATTCGCGCTTGGCTCGGTTTTTAAGAAAATTAAATACTCTTAAATAAACATTCCTATATTTCAAGCGGGCGTAGCGTAGCTTAGGGCTCGCGGTTGTCGCGCTAGTTTGATATAAATTTCAACTTGCATCCTCCATGCGTTCCTGATAAAAAGGATCTGGTTAGTCGGACAACTAAGTGATGCAAGTGAACTAAGTGATTTCTTTTATGTCTTTATACTTTCAGGTCATTATAAAATATCGAAATTAAATTAATTGCAATAACTTTAAGCACCACCTGCGTTCTTAGTATGAATTATATACCTACCAGCGGAAGGGGCCCGTTTCCTTAAAGTGATTGTAACGATTGAAGGGTTAAAAACTCGAGTAGTATTAGTCACTCGGTAGTCCCACGGGAATCAATTGATGTTCGATAGAGCTTCAGCTTAACACGTATACGATACGATCGGCAGAAAGTGGGGAGCAGAGTGTCTTTACACTAGATTCACTTTGCCTACCCTAACAGTAAGACTTCACGCTGTATCCCGCACACTGTGTGCGGGATACAGCGTGAAGTCAGCTGAAGCTGGTCATATCATCCAACAGCATATTCCTAATTTATATGTACTCTTTTGCACTTAAAGCATATGCCGAATTGGGCAGGAAATTAACTATTTTTTTTTATTTATATGGGACTATGTTTGACCATGAAAAATTATCAATAAAAATAAAATTATGATTATTTTTATCATCACGATGGATGCCGCACATAGGAGGGTAGGCAGAGGGAACCTGGGAATCTATTTTAAGATACTGTGTTCACATTATTACTTTTCCGTTCCCTTCTTTCTGGAAATTTCTGGAGGCATTGCGTGTAGAGTGCCGGAACTTAATAAAGGGGAGGCACGACGGGGTCCCTCATATATACAAGTAATAGACAAACATATTGCAACTATCTTTACCCTTCACCATCTTTGACCAACTGCTATAGTGCACGTTTATTTTATACAACAGAAAAGTTTTCGCCTATTTTTTATCTAATTTGCGTGATTACGACAATACATTTAAAAAGGAATGTGCTTAGATTACTATTTATGATTTTTTGTTGTATATTTCTAACGACATTACGTATTTACACATATGTGTTGAATGAAAATAAATACCACAAACGAATAAAATAAAACTACAAAAATCGAATTAATGGTTAGCTACTAATTCAATTTTTGTGATCTTTATTTTATTCCACGTTAGGTGGGTGATTATTTGAATATGTGCATATCACGCGGCCCTCCCCAAATAACTACTAAGTAAGATAAAATGTTATGTATTTTTTTTATTTATTTATAAAATTATTACAACACTACATACCGATGTACATAATATATTCCTATTGTTAAAAATAGCTAAGTTATGTTTGTAAACGTTTCTCAAATCTCATCACCATTCGTGTCCCAATTCCCAAATTTTAGCGGTTTATGTTCGAAAAGTTATAAATATACTTTAAAGATTGTATTTTAAAGCAGTAATTTATGTAATACATTATATGTTTTATCAATTGACAAAACCATACACATTAAAGAACACTTTTAGATAATTTGTATTAACTTCAAAAATTGTCCCAGCGCGTTCCACTCACTACCATTTGTTCACACAGTCGCATGGTTATTTTGCTGCGAAATGTATTACTATTGAAAGAGTAAGTTCTATGCGAACGTGTACAGCAGCGCGTCTTTACTCGTGCAGGTGACACATCTAAGAGTGTATTGGTGCCAACTCTAGCCTACCTTAACCGTCCAATAATCGTGTTTGTCAAATAAAAATCTCCTTACCGTTTGAGATTGCCGTGGTAAGCCTATTTTTTTTATTGATAATTTTTATAAGATGTGATACGCGTCATAGGATTCTCTTTTCATTGATGACATTCCGAAATTAATATTTTTTATAAAGAACGTTTAATGTAAAAAAGTATACCAAAAACTAATTACCATTTGTATAATTACCATTTTTCCCGTTCGTATTTGGACAAACGGTAATGAGTTGTTGAAAATGGTAATTAAATCCAGTATAAACTGATCTCTTGTTTTATTGTAAGGCTTTACTCCTCTAGGCCAGCTAAAAGTTGAATTATTACTATTATCAATTTTTTAAAGATCTCAAGCTATATATCTCATCACCGTTTGACGAAAATTTTCAGCTTCAGATTTAAACCTATAGAGTAGTCCAACAAGTGTGCGTTTGGTTTCTTTCAATAGTCGCCTCTATAAACATCATATTAAACCTATAAATGTTGTAATTGGACACAATATTTGAATTAATTTTTCGAACCCCGAATATGTCTATCTTCAAATATTCACCCAGGTATGGGAGCAAAATGGAGACGTGTCGACGAGGCACCAGAGGTGATACTTTTACTTTAATCCCCTAAAAAATAGAGTTAGAAACACGCGAGTAACTTAATAGGACGCGGAAATGTTCAAATCCAAATAGGTGGTCAAATAAAAACTCAAAGAAACAAGGGTTAAAAAAATCACTATGACGTTGAAAATGTAGACGATGACACATTATGTAGGTGAAAGATACTTATTTTAAGTCTTCTCCGATCATAGAGTGATTTGTCATCCATAGTTCTATATATACGTTGGGCACATGCCTACAGCGTGATATACTCGTAGAGGAAATCAAATCTATTACTTCCAAAAATTGTGCACTCCCTATTACTCCTACCCCGGTGCACGATGGTTTTTTATAAGAGTTTAGTAATATTAAAATTAATAATATTATTTTGATTATTTATTACAAATTTTATGCCAAATAATAACTTAAGAAGTAACCAGAGGAGTATGGATAGTTTTAATTAATAAATATATTAATTCATTTTTTTTACTCTTCCCCTACTTAATAAAGTGTTTTTGTTTTTATTTTTTATTTTTATAAAGTAAACGAAGGGAACATCTGTGAATTAAATGTTAAAAATTAAAGTTTCAAGTATTTCAAAGACTAATAATAAAATCTAATTTTACAATTTTATTTTTTTATATTTTTAATTTTTGTTCAGTTTTTATTTTAGCTAATGTCTACGTAACATATTTTTGGAATTAATATATTTAGATTAAATTAAAATAAACATTATGTTGAGGCCAGTCGTGGCGCTGGGGAACAAGCGTGTGACTCAAGGAAACGCGGCAAGTTGTGGGTTCGAGTTCCCACTCGAGGAAATAAAATATCTAGTATTTTTCTTCGCTCTGGTGTCGATGCAAAACTCGGCGTTGAGTTCTGCAACTCAATATGCATTGCCTCCAAAATTCGACGAAAAGTGTGAGGTCAAGAGAGCGGAGTGCCTTAACAATAGGCTCCATAAGCCTACCCTGCTATATGCGTGATACAGCATGAAGCTAAAAAAATATATAAATGTTATACCGTCACATACACATAGTTAGATGTAATAAATAATATATACCTCTATATATATGAATATATTTTTTTCATTGTATGTCCGTCGTAGGTAATTGACTTGTGGCGTGAACAGAATGTCATGTTGCACGTCGCTGCAGAGCGGTCTGATTAGCTTTTGAGTGACAATATCCTGCTTCATATTAAGAGTGAATGCATCACTTATTGCCGCCTAAATTCTTTATGACTGCATGTATATCTATATGGCATACATATATATGCAGTTACACGGCGTTGAGTTCCACCATTCAACAACAATGCCGCGAGCGGCGGAAAATGGGGAACGGAATGTCTTAACACTAGGTTCCCTCTGCCTATCCTTCTAGTTGCGGAATACAGCATAAAGCTCGAAAAAAGTAAATATTCTTACTAGAATATCTTCTTTTCCCAGCGTCTATAATTTGCACTTATTAACTTTTGATAATTCTTATTATATTCTTTATTGCA
Organism: Heliconius hermathena; assembly: GCA_013403705.1. NCBI lineage: Eukaryota > Metazoa > Arthropoda > Insecta > Lepidoptera > Nymphalidae > Heliconius > Heliconius hermathena. The sequence goes on from JAAIXJ010000284.1 coordinate 296,211, forward strand.
TCAAACAAAACATACAGTAATATAAAATGAAAAGTTGGTTGACAAGGGTGGGCTTATTTCTAAAAGAAATCTCTTCCAGCCAACAAGTGGAAGTGGATATCTATCAAAACAGCGGGGAGAGTATAATGCAATTAACAGTAAAAGAAAATAAGAAATAAAATATACTAATAGAAGAAACACCATATTCACAAATATAAATACATATATACAATGATACATATATAAACTATATAAACATATATACTATTAAATATATATATATATATATATATATATATATATACATAAACACATATACTATATGAATACATATAATTTACATGTAAACTAATTGTTCTCAGTAGCAAGTAAATGCGTTTTTAATTGGAATTCTTACTGTACGAAAAGGTTTATGAAAAAAACTCTAAAAGTTTCAGTACCTAGCAATCATATTTGAAAAGGAATTATATTTTAAGGATATATTTAAAAAGAAAATACTTTTATATTAATCCAAACACATACAAAATCTACCTACATTCCTGATTTCCGTCCGAAGCCGGTATAGCAATTATTGTGAAAATTAGTAAATATAAAGATTTGCAAACCGGACAATGCTGGGCAGTTAGGCCCTCAACCAGGTGGATCTGGTCGCGGAAAGCCGCTGGATGCAGGCAGCGCAGGACTAATCGACGTGGGGATCCTTGAGGGACTCCTATGTTCAAGAATGAACGTCGAAAAGCTGATACAATAATGAGTACGTATAATCTGTATGGGGCGTACAAGTATATAAATTGAAGAAGCCGAGGAAAGATAACGTGAACCGTAAAATGATATAAAATAATAGTAAAGTTCTCAGTGATCTTTCTGAATGCACGATTCATAGCAATTATGTGACTCAACTACAGCCGCCGGCCCTGACGAGAATAAACTTAGAATTTATATAAAGCAAGACACATAAGTATATTATTTAAAAACAATGTTATTTAAAGGTACAACAAATATAATTTCTATTGATTTGTGTTAAGTTTTCTATTATTTACATACGTGTTATGGCTGGTAAAAAGAGATCGCCTGCCAAACATTTTTCTGATATCGTAGCCCCACAACGGACAAAAATATTGTTACAGTTATTTATTCATGCCGTACCTCCATCCTTAAAAATCGATCCACAAATGACAGATAAACCGACGGACAAACATGAAAAATATATATAGTTGATAAATATAGAATCTACTTGACCAGTTACAAAATAATAAAACAGTTGTTCAATATAATAAACTGTTATCACTGATAAGTTGAAAGTTTAATCAATTAAATATAAGAAAAAAAAATGAGCATTTCTTATTGGAGTACAAATGCGAAATATCCGAAATATCTAATATGAAACTGAAAATTCAGATATACTATAAAATATCTGGATTGTTGATAAATTTTCTTACATACTGTTTAGGTCTGACGTATATCTATAGAATAGCTCCAAGTTAAGATCAAAGAAATAAATTGAATAAGTTCCTATATAACAGTTGTAATAAAAAAAATATTTTTAAAAACAAAAACCCCGGCTGCATAAAACTAAAAAGGAAATAAACAAGCTCAATAGTTTATTAGTATTAACAGTCGGGATCTCTTTAAATTATGCGGGGTTCCTGGTAAAGATTTTATTCATTGAAGAATTACTTATATGTCCCGACTGTTAATCCTAATAAACTATTGGGCTTGTTTATTTTCTTTTTAGTTTTACGCAGTCGGGGTTTTTGTTTTTATAAATATTTTTTTTTTATTTTTCACTTTTTTGTTAGGATTCATCATGGTAATGTTAATCATAGTATACCTTTTTGAAATCCTCGTATTGACGTCACCTATCTAAGAACACTTGGGCTGCTAAGACGAATCTAACGATACCTTAATCATGTAAATCCATCCAGCGGTTCTGGAGATGTGAAATAATAAAAAATATTACATACATACATACACAAGACACAAGACACGCGCGAAAAACATAACCCTTCCTTAGCAGTCACAGGGAATAAAAAATACAGGGTAATGGCACTAAAATCGGTACCTTAATTAGATTGGATATTTTTATTACAAATCAGTGTCAATAGTCGGTCCTTACATTGTTATTAGGCTCTAATTTTGTCATAAAGGCTCTAATGGTGCTTGCCTTTTTTAGTTTCTGCCAGTTCTAGAGGACAGATTTTTCAGATATTAAACTAGTCCATAATTAAGACCAGACGTGGCGCAGGAGCACAAGTGTGTGACTGTAAACGCGAGTGATATTGAGTTCGATCCGAGGGAATGAAAACACATACACAAATACACTTGAGGAAATGAAAATATTTGAATTTCGCCACTCTACACACATTGCCACCAGAATTTGGATGAAAATGGGATACGGAGTATCTAATTACTAGGTTTACTCTGATTACCCTGCCGTGTACGGTATACACCATGAGGCGTGATTTTTTATTTGTAAAAATAATTGTTATCAATATCTTTGGATAAATGGAGAAATACAATTTAGACATACCAGTTATTGACATTTGTTTTCTCGGCAAAAATAAGCTAAGTTCAAAAAGTTTCGTAACAAAGTTAGTCGAAAGATATCTTTAGCAAATTATAAAATAAATAAAAAAATACTGTCCCGGTAAAAAAATAATAAGCAATGCGCTAACGCTTGCGCTTAACCTCTGGACAATTAGCTTAAGAAATGTCATGTTGAAAAAATTCATGGCGAATTTTTTCAAATAAAATTAAACTTTAAATAAAATTGCAGAATAAAAATATATTGTACTAAATGTCATCAAGAAGTATACATATATATATATATATATATATATATATATATATANATATAATATTGTGATTTACTTTAGTATTCATAATTTAAAATATTTAAGTTAAAAAAAGTTTTTTCGATTTATTCGCTTCGATTATTAGTGTCTGTCGGTTAGTAACTGGTGTCATTACCCTATATTTGTAAAAAATATACATTAATAAAAATATAAATTTGTTAATAAAAAGCATATAAATATTTTAACGTTTTATTTTGTTCATTTATTATATCCAATATTTATTATTTTTAATGTAACGTTAATCACTTAAAATAGTCAAAAGATCAGTCATATCTGATAGAGTACAACTGGTCCTTCAACGACTGCCGCGCGTAATACACGACGATGGACCTACGCGTAAGTTAAGTAATTCTCAAAAAAGTCGCCTGATTTCGCTATTTTTAGAAACCTGTCTAACAAGTCCAGGCCCGTCTGGAATAGCCGAGTACCAAATAGCATTTGGAGGTGAAACGTGTCGGAGGGAGACAAAGTAATTGCTTTTAGAAAGCAGAAGAAGGATGGGCGATGGGCTAAATTCTTGCATGTCAATATTCGTTGTGGTCGGTCTAAGGTGCACGCCCCTTTGACCAAATGCTAACTGTTAAAAAATTACACATATCGTATTGCTGGTCATTTGCCTATCGCTGTGTAGATTCCTGTCGGAATTTAAAGGGTTTTCTGACTCCTAGAATGTCAATGGCTTTTCTCATGATAGATGTGAAACTGTAGACTTTTGCTTATCAATATAATATACCTTAACAACATATTTTAGTAATATAATTTATCTAGTTTTCATAATCATCAATACTTGCTATATTTATTATTAATAAAAATTGCTGCTAGGATGAGTTGCTTCTACTAACCTAGCACCAATTATAGCCATTTCTTCAACAAACATTTCGTTTTTTCCACTCGTAACCAATCTAAGTTGCTTTCGGCAATGCCAAAAAACGCCCGTCACCTCAACGTCGACTTTCACACCCGTGAAAAAATGTACCGACCTTTCTAACAAGTCAGCCCGTGCAACTATTGTGTCGCAACCGCCACCCGCGGGTCGATTTCTAATGACATGTCATGGGCTATCACGACCCACTAACGACGGTTCGGTACATAACATACCTAAATGTATTCCTCATAAGTCAAAAATCTATAAATAAAATTAGCTTTCACTTTTTAAAAATATGTAAATTCGCTCTGAAACGCTCTACCTTGTAAAATTTTCATTAGCTACATTCTTGTTTTAATATTGATAGTGCAGCAAAGACGGAAAATTACTGAGGAAATTACCTTGGATGTTAGTGAATAGAGGTACCAGGAAAACAATTTATCCGATCAATAGAAATTATGTTGCCCTTAGCGACAACTCATTCCTATGGTTTTAGTTACAAAATGTTATATTGTAAATGTACCTATATTATATTTTAACTGGCCATTCTTAAATCAAACAAATAATAATAATTAAGCGTGCAAAGCACACAATGCTATTATTATCGCTTTATAAGTACGTGTAGACGAGTGTACGACAACAAACGGCCTAAACACATTTTACATACCTACCTAACTTATTTCTGAATACTTTTAAAAATCTAGAAAATAAAAAATAATCATATTTCATAGAAATATATTAGTGATAATATTTATGTAGCATGTAATATTTAATGAGTAGAAAGATCTATAAACCGTTTGTGGAATGTTCTTACTACATCTACGAAAAATTTTTTAAAAAGAAACCATGGTTCGCGCTTTTTGCCCGCTCATATCAATGAGCGCGAAATGCGAACGCTGTTGCTATGCCGAAATTTATCCTGTTTAATATGGCGTGGTTATCGGACGCGAGTGAACACGCTCGCTGCCGTTAAATAATACAATCTTAGTTGTTCGACGTTGGTGAATAAATTATAATATAGTTAGATGCTTTAGCCTTTTGTGTAATATAGTAAATCACAATGTAAATTATAATTTTTCTTATAAAACTATTGGATCTTAGTCCGAGCATGTAGTTTTAATGAATATTTCATTTTAGTTATTCGTTTTTTTCAGTATATTTATTATAATAAATAATTACTTGCTCTATGAGTATGGTGTATGTAGTTGTATGTAGGTATACTTGTGGTTGTATAAATAATTACAAAGCCGTTTACATTTACGTCATTTTAAGCAAAGAAGTAGCTATTAGGTACCTAGATGAATAGTGTTTTATTATAATAGTAAATATAGTTGTCGTTTAGAATGAATCCTTTAAGATATTCTGAAGAATTAATATGACAGTTGGATTTGAAATTAGGGGTTAAACGATGTGGGTATATCTATATTTAAGTACGATGAGAAAGGTTTGATTTTATACTTTTCCAATAGTGCCATGTAAATTGTATGCATTATGGTAAACAAATACATAGTTTAATACTCTAATAAACCAATGTAGACCTTATCAAATGCTTCCTCATTTTAAATTGTTTTAATGTGTAGTGGGTTTTTTTATGTTTACGATTATCTCTTCTCATTTTAGTCATACAAGCCTACATAGTGTATAGCTAAAATTTTATTAATAAATTGTAATATTTCCGTCAACATTTATTAAACGCGAAAACTTAATAATCTACAATACGATACTTTATAAATTAAGTTGAACTATGTTAGTACATATCAACAACGAGAACCGGCCGAACCATCGGACCAGGGAGCGGGATAGTGACGTTCTTTATTCTTTATCGCGCGCGAACCAGTCGGTCGCGCCGAAAATCGTCGGTGTCATCGCACTTGAGTGGCCTAGTTACAGCGATATAAGTGGCCACGGCCGCTCCCCCGCCGTCCCCTCGAGCCCCCCCTCGCACCCCCTCGCACCTCACCATCTCGAGCTATTTTGCCGTTTTTTTTTATTACGTTCTGTTCTCTTCTATCAAGGACACGGTTTCTATAAGTCTATGGTTAATAATAATGGTGTAACCTTTCGTCCATAAAGTAGACGGGTGTTCTGCTATAATTTTAAAATTATGTATGGCAGTTTTGTTGGTACGGTTTTTGTATTAGGAATTATTATGATTTGGTAAAATTAAACAAATTAGTTATATTTCAGATAATCGGTTTCGAGTAAAAACTAGTAAAAGAGCAAATATTACTACATAAAAAATTTAAGACGTTTGAGAGAGTCTCTAACCCAACTTCAAGTTCTATTTTAGTATGAAATCTTACAGTAAGTAGTAATTTTCAAGACCATTTTAATATTCCGCTATATGAACATTCTTATTTTAGGAATAGTCTACAGTCTAGACTGTAGATATTGTCGGAAATTTTCTTAAATATTTAAAACAAAAATAGTGAAATGTTAGCGTAAACCATTATACACCATTTTTCTTGATAAATTTTAACTGATTTACCAACGTAATCACGTCGATATAGCTATATTTAGATCGCTATTGGTTTATTTTGAAACCTTGTCTAAATAAATATGCTTGTATATAGCTATTTTAATTTTTTTTTATTATATAGTGCTTTAATGTTTAGGGTATTTTTTTACAAATTTAAGCCTGAGTAGCTTGTCGCATCATCTTGGCGCCTTGTCACTGCTTGAAGGCAATGTTTACTTTACACTTTACTGTAGTTGTAGTTACATATAAAATTATAAGCCTCTTTTGAATATTTTTTTTGTATACTATGAATGTTAAACGCGTGAGTATTTTAATTAATAATAGATTTAGGTAAACGTTTAAGGAATTATTTATTTATAGAAATTTATGTAATTTTTTGAATAAATATATCAATTCTAGTCTATTTACTTAACTTTATATTTCCATTTTTTCGCTATGGTGTAGAGGCAAAGCGCGGCGTTGATTTCTGCCGCTCAACACGCAATACCTCCAGTATTCGGCAGAAAGTGGGGAACGGAGTATCTTAACACTAGGTTCCCTCTCCCTACCTTGCTGTGTGCGGGATACAGCGTGAAGCTGATAAAAAAATATCAATTCTAAACTTTGATCTAATTTAGCAGATTTTAATTACAATATCAAAAATAAACAAGGTACGTGGAGTCTAGTGTTTTGCTTTCAATAAATCTCCTACATATTAAATGTCATCTTAGAAAACTCCAGTCATTCCCCTTATTTTGATATTATAAACATAAAAATATACTGTTTTATTATATCACATCGTTTTATTATTAGACACCGGAAACGCAACTGAAAGAAATTTTAACGTTGACCCCACCCTTTTCAAGCTTTGTCAACTCCTGAGAAGTCTCTAGATCTAAATAACGAGGTATCTATTTCATATTTAAAATGAGGGGTCTTAAGGTCTAAATATATTTTTTCTTATTAATTTACATATATAATTATATATGTTGATGTTATCACATGGTTAACTATAATATTTAACATAGTTAACTATTCAACAAGCAATATCTCCAGAATCGGCGGAAAATTGAAAACCGAGTGTCTCAACACTAGATTCCCTCAGTTTACCCTGCTGTGTGCGGGATACAGCGTGAAGCGGGTTTAATTTTAACTACTATATTTTATCAAACAGGACCGTTCAGGTCCAAAACGAGCTGTCTGTAAATATAACTAGAAATGTAACTTTTAAGCGCAACACAGTAAGATAGTAGTCATATATTTCCTAATTATAATTTTCACGGGAACACGCGTGTGTCGCTCAACATTTTGGCAATTCTCCAGTTTTATATTTAAATGGAACAGTACCAAGTGACATTTTATGAAGGTGTTTCGAAAGAAGAAAAAAAGAAACGTGTTTAATCTTTTTTCAGTATGTATATCTTTAATTTTATAATAATAGTTATTATTTTCTATTTATAATACTTAGTAGTTTTGTTAATTTAATATTAATAGTTTTTTTTCTTGTGTGCAGCAGTCAGTCGTGGCGCAGGGGCACAAAGTGTGACTGTTGCGCTGTAAAATCGACTGGTTGTGGGTTCGATCCCCACTCGAGGAAATGAAATATTTACTTACATTTATATTTTCATTTCTACGCTCTTGTGCTGAGGCACAGCGCGGTGATAAGTTCCGCCACTCAACACGCAATGCCTCCAGAACTCGGCGGAAAGTAAAGAACGGTGTGTTTATTATATCACATCGTTTAATGCTAGGTTCCCTTTGCCTACGCTGATATGTGCGGAATCCCGCGTGAAGCTGATTTTTTCTTGTTAAAATGAGTGAAAAAAAATCTATGTAAATTAATTATATTAGGTGCCAATTTTTAGTTTTTTTTACTCTAAATCTTATTATTCCAGGTCAAAGGGAAGTACCCTATTATAGGTTATCATTTCGCGGCGAATTTCATACAATGTGCTGGGAGAACTACGCTTAAGCGCTCGTATCCTTTGATTGTGATGACTTATATTTTTTTTCTCTACTCCAAGGCTGCAGATATGACTATTTGATCAGATAACAACTTAAGCTTTGTGACCTTGACAGACAGATTATAATGTGATCCTACACATGAGGCTTTTGTTTTTTCATCGAGGTATGGAACTCTAAAAATAATCTTCTGTGCACTGTATAAAACAAAGTCGCTTAAACGTTAACTTTAACAACTTTAACTTTAACAATTATAGAAAGGATTTTAATGCGATTTTTACCGCAAATACATTTTTAATTATCCAAACTTAATGTTTTTAAAATTATGATGAGCTTAACAAATGAAATTGGTCACCATATTACAACTCGCTCTATAGAACAATAAACGTAGATGTGTAAAATAGCTAGAAGGAAAATACTTTTTATTCAAACGGGCGAAGCCGCAGGCGGGCCTTTAGCTAATACTATCGTGAATTAATTTTATCAATTTTTGTATAATTTTTCAAATTCATGCTTCGGGATATACGCACCGTTCAGGGTACCGTTGCCTACTTTCCGCCAAATTCTGGAACTTTTGTCTTTCCGAATTCTGGAGCAATTCTCCAATTCAATTATTTCTTGAACATTTATTTGTATCATAATATTAGGTACGAGTAGATGGCTGCGCAGTGCATATTTGATTTTAGGATTTTTCTTAGTTTTGATTATTTTCTTCTCGAGTCATCAATACTCAAAAGTTCAGAAAACCTAACTTCAGGGCGGCCACGACTCGTCGATCGTACTGTATTCCATTATACAATTTGAAATGTATTCTATGTTTCATTCGTTATTGCAGAAAATCCAGCCATAGTGTGTTTTTTGGCATTATACATGTATATTTAGTTCCCTATGATATAAAAGTAAATTTAATCTATTATTTTATGAATTGCTCAAATAACGTTTGAAGTAATATACCATTTAAATGCCACTACGAAACCAAACCTTGACCAAGTTTTTACTTCACAAATGAACCAGCCTTGAACAGTCTAACTACTTATCTGTGTAGAAATGTGCCGCTATGAGGCCGACTTCAATATAAAGGATTAGAGTTGGAAATAGCTCTTCGTTTTTTACGTCGGCGTATGAACAAATGTGACCTTACATCGGCTACACCATAGCATCACAACACCAGGTGATCACGATATAAAAACAGTTACTATTTATATATAAAATAACAAATAATTTATAAAAATGTTAAAAATTGCTTCATTTCTACCTTATCATAAAACATTCAATGGGTTCAACATTTTTTTCATTATTAATTGTTCAGTATTACTGTGGTTTACCATTGGCTAAATAACATCTTTAATGGATATTTTAAATAAATTTTATATTCTTTTTATACAGCAGTAAACTAATTTTTGATTAGGTATATAATATTGCAACAAGTTAAAACTTATATGTTATTCTGGATTCTCTTCTTATTTTATTAAGCTTCTGTTTTTACCTCTCTCGTGGTTTACACAAAATATTGGCTATACCAACCAGGGTAAACGATAGAAATTGAAAAAATATATTGTTCGATGGATAACATTTTTTAACTAGGCCCGAGGTTACGGTGTCGTCACTAGAAGGGCTAGGCCTCCACCAGATCATGTACGTGAATCACCCACGATGAACGTCCACGCTGTTCATGTTGTGGCACTCATGAAATGGACAGGACGTATTGTGGCTAACGTATAAATACCGCAACATGAATACGCGCTGCGGATTTCATCATATTTGATGCTCTCGTGAAAATTCATAAAATATAATATACCTAGCTATACCTATTTACACAGAATATTTGTCAGCTCAACCAGAACAATATTAGAAAGCCTTCTATATGGAATATGTATGCATAGGTTATATTTTCTTTTTTTCCGCTTCACGCTGTATCACGCATGTAGCAGGGTAGGCATAGGGGCCTAGTGTTAAGACACTCCGTTTCCGACTTTCCGTAGAATTCTGGAGGCAGAATTTACAGTCACGCGCTTGTGCTCCTGCGCCACGACTGCCTCGGGGCTCAAGTTATACTTGCAGTATTTTATTTTACTATTACATTTATACAATATTTTATATAATATTTTCTGCTTGTCATTTTCCTTTCTTATCATGCTATTAATACATTTCCAAAGGTGTAAATTCTTATCAGCATTTAACTTGAATCTATAGAAATTAATCATTATAAATAATAAATAATCGATTATGCCTATAGCTTTTATTACTTGTATTATGTATATATGTATCTCGAGTCACATTCTGATCACATAAGGAGAAGCAGCTCTAACCAACATGTGGAACATTAGACTAAAGCAAAGTATATAGTGACCTTGTCAGCCCGCTCGCCCACCGGCGTCGGCTCCAACTGAATGTTGTCGAGATTCTAGTTCGCCTCGCTTGCCACATCACTAATTATTTCATGGATAGAGATGTGACGTCCACATTCATAAAAATTACAGTCTTACTAACTAATACTTATAATATACGCTTATATTATGGGGAAGACCATAATAATGTGTTTATTTTTATATAAATACACAAATGTTATAATTTACATGTTTTATGTAAAACAAGATGATCTATTTTCAATTTGATTCTATTTCTTTAGATAAGATTATTATTACAGCGATGTAATGATCAAATGAAATTTATGATAACAGAGAACTAATTTCTAAGTGTATAAGTATTATTCTAGTTGTCAGACAGGTCAAAATTCAATATAAATGAAGAGGAGCAGGCTCGACTCCTGTTACGTGTAGACATTCCTTTGTTTTCATCCATTTCAAAAAACTGAAGATCGGGGCCAGTGGTCTGCCATTGAAATGCCTAGGAAGGCGGTGAACAGAAATAGATCTAATAGAAAGTCTAATCAAAAGTTACTCAATTTTTTTTTCAAGAAAAAAAAATATTAATAAAATTTAAATTTAGTTTAAATATTGCGTGCTGCTATGACATACTCAATTCCTAAAACACAATATATCTTTCACGATAGTTAAATATTCATTGTTTGTGTATGTTAGACGTTTCCATAGCTCCTGCTGTTAAATAACTCAGGCGCAAGTCGTGCTTCTTCAGGTAACCTTCAAAATATCGAGCGATCCACCACGGTCTGGGTGAACTACTCACATAGGTATATATACTCGACCTTACACTCACTGGGCTAGACAAATGGGTAGGACAAACTGTTTAAGTTATTCAAGTTATTTAACTGCCAATTGAAATTCTATTTTAAGTATAAATATTATTAAGCAAGTTTTACTGGAAAATAAATAATGTTAGATTTTTTTGTAAAATTGGTTATGCTTGTACTATTTACTTACATTCGACTGTATCTCGTAGCTCGTAATCTATAATTAGATTCAAGCTTATACATATGTGCATATGTGTATATATATGTGTATATATATATGTATNAAATTAAATAAGATATAATACAGATGGAAAGTTATATGAATTTTGCTTAGAAGTCTTAGTGTATATTTGAATTGGAATTAGAACAGGCAGAAGCCCTTGGACAAGAAGCCGAGTCTTGATAATGGCGGATTAATTTTATATAGTAATTAAATTATAGAAACCTGATCTCAGTGAAATAACGTCCAACTGCCCTAATTGTATTATTGTAATATAAACTGTAATATTATTATTTTAACTACGATAAATAATTCATATTTCACAATTTCTATATAGCCAATATTTTAATTACAATAATATAATAAGTGTATACTTATTATACTACTAATAAGTATATACTTATTATATTATAGTATATAACAAAGAAAAAGTTATTTAAAGTTGTTTTTGTTACCTAATGCCCACTAAACTTCATAAGAAAATTAAATTATTATTTACGTATACTTAACTAATTAAATAATAATTAAAATAGCGCTTATTACATACCTCTTCTATAAGTCTTATTAAAAACATAATTATAAAAGAATGAAAAGACCTGTGTTTTACACCAGGTATCAGTATGTAAAAATTATGTGATAGCTAACTTTTTTTCTATTTTCAGTAAATAATACACAGTTAGTATAGAAACCTTATATAAAGGCACAAAACATTTGCACAAAAATGAATATAGTAGAGTATAAAAGTATCCAATTTGCCGTGTCAACTTCTGCGCATTCATAAAACATATCATGACCTCGTTTCACTTCTGAAAGCCTTTCTTTTAAATAGAAAGCCTCTAGGCGAGGCTTAAAATATTTAGTTGTAAAATTCCTTTTGACGTAATTTACTATAATTTTTATGCATGTAACATATTTCAAAATCGATATTGCCTACAGCTTTAATCTCCACGAGAGTAGACCTGGATACCTAGTGTTAAGACACTCCGTTCGCATCCTAAACAATTTTATAAAATATTAATTCGACGTACACGTCGTCGTAATACATTACGAATTTTATTTAAATTCTTTTTTTATATATATTTTTTAATATTATGTGTGTAACCTAACTATTATATGATTTTCGATATTAAATAATAAAAATGCTGAATTTGCTTACATATATATATAGCAAATTCATCATTTATATAGTCTATAGCAAATGGAATTTTTAGTATTATATAAGTGAGTTATACGAAGAATGCTAACGACCCATTTCCAAGGGCAACCCATAGGCAGCGTTGGTACTTTTAATTTACGATGGCTAACAATTACAAGGTTATGCTACATTATAACATAATGAAATATGTGTTTAATACTTTGAGAGATATTTTTGAGTATATCTTTAGTGATTAACTAGTGCTAAGTGCATATTACTTACAGTATAAAAGTTTTATAAGAAGTGATCATCAATGGCTATTAACTGAAAATACAATACTTTCTAAACCATTTGGTGTAGAGTTTAAACAGTTTATCGCTCAGTAGGTTGCAGCGTAGCCTTGGCCTAGATTATGTAAGAATCCATACAAAAAATCATATTTCTATAAATTAGGTAATTCAGATATTTATCATTTACAAGAAAATATACATATATTAATCTCCAGATACGAGTACTGATTGTTTTGTTGAAAATATTGTTGAATTAAATAATTCACATTAAATATTTTTATTTTCGAAACATTTTAGAAAAATATTGTTTAATTTCTCTGCTGCGTTCAGAAATGTCTTAACGCAGCACAGACGTGGACGCAAAGCACCATCGACCAAATATCGAAAATTTTATATTATACAATTAGATACGACACGAAGCTAATATCCACTACAGACTTTATTTCCTATTTCAAACAAAAATAAAATGCGCCTGTGATATAAAAATATAAAAAATAAGTTTTAATTTATTTATAATCTAAATTAACTATTGTCATATATGAGTTGAAGAGATTTGAAACTGTATAATCTAGAAGCGATATTAATTACTAGATAGGTATATAGTAGGTAGTAGGTACCTACGTTATTTTACAGGTTGAATCGTACCTACGTTTCACATCCAATTCACTGTATTTCCTATCCAAGAACGCTAAGTATCATTGAAGCGGAGAAAGCACAATAAAATAAGCCCTGCTTCTTTAAAATAAAGTTCAAATTCAGTAAATACTACTGTATATGTGTAGTATTTGTAGTTTAGCATAGGTTAAACGCTAAATTGAATCTGATTGAAATGCTCCAGATTTCAGCATGTGTCTTTCTGTCCATCACATCGTCAATTTGTGCACAACTATTTGAGGTGAGCTTCAAATAAATTATAAATAAATATGTATTTAACAAACATAAGTAGGTATAAAAGCAGATGTGTTGCCATATGTATTTACTTTTTTATTTAAAAAAAATCGGTCAAGTGCGAATTGTTCGCGCCCACCTAGACTTTCGTACTAATTTCAGGATCAACGAGAAGTACAACTTTTAGTAGTTGACAAACTTAAGTTTACCCATACGCACTCATTTTGTATGACAATAACTATAATTATAAGTGTGTAATTATTTTTTATTAAAGGGGGTCCTTTTAATTGTGCTTGATTTTCTAGGGGTCCGTGGACTAAAAAAGGTTAAGGAACGCTGACTTAGACGATTCTTATTTATTTAGTATTTAATTTAGAGTGTTGAGTTCCTATAATTTATTACGGTATATTACGCTTTATATATATATACAGGGTGGAAGTGTAAGCACCACATTAAATGAAACCACAGTTTTAACTTCTCTATAAAAGCCTAATGTAAATCAGAAAAAAATAATTTTCCAAAAATGAAAAAGTTATATTTTCAAACAAAATAAATAATGAAATTGTTATTTTAAAATAAAACGCCATTTGTGAGGACGGCGCACGCACACATAAACCTATCAAAGGAACACCGCCGCACACGCCTCATTCCGAAATCGAGTCGTAGGTATTGGCGATAAAGTTCAAAGTTGTTTAACCTTTAGTAGTATTTTTGTAGTAGTAAGTGTTTATGCATAGATCCCAAT